>JACCGJ010004326.1:0-96770 GCA_013407085.1 Atriophallophorus winterbourni
GAAGTTTTTCCAGTTTATATGACTAATGATGGATGATTTTCTACATATTTTCACTTTAAAGTTGCAATTCAATTCGAAATAGATAAATAGATAAAAATATAGATAGATAGATAGATAGATAGATAGATAGATAGATAGATAGATAGATAGATAGATAGATAGATAGATAGATAGATAGATAGATAGATAGATAGAATGATAGATAGATAGATAGATAGCTGATTGTGCATCATGGTTAACGTTCCATTGGTGGAGCTGCATGGAATTTAGTGAGCTTTTCGAACTATCATGTAGCTTGTGACTCATAAATATTTCTTCATGACATTGTACGTTGACTAACCACTCATGCTCTGTGAGATAGACAAATAATTTCCACGTAGCTCTCCTCCCACTACATGCGTTTAGTTTCATTTGCCCCCTGTAGTCTGCTAGCCTGTACAAGGTGCGCACTTTCGTCCAATAAGATTGCGAGTTTGCGCGAAAGCGTCACCCCCTCACTCGCTTGAATCGAAAGACAGTCTCAGGCTGAGAGATTACAGTGTATGTAATAATTTCACCACACATAATATCAGCCTTAAATCGGTGACGGCATATTGACACTGGTTTACAAATCTGTATCATAATTAAAACGTTACATGAATGCGTTGACATGTCAAGTGGGTCAGACAATTGTACAGTGCATAGGCAGCGTGATGTGTAACCCAGACTTGTAGCTACTCTGGGGTAGAGAAATGCAGACAGTCTATGTGGAATGCAGGTCTTTCCATGCAACGAGACAAATTCGATTACATAGAACAAGAGGAGACAAATGCGTCTCATATTCGCAAACGTATATTCAGTAGTTAGCAAACTTTAGAATTAATCTATCTATCTATCTATCTATCTATCTATCTATCTATCTATCTATCTATCTATCTATCTATCGATAGATATGCCTATCTATCTATCTATTCATGATTATAGCTTTAGAGCCAAAGTATTGTGCTGCTCATATACCCGCACTTGCACGTCACTAACGGTTTCTTCCTGTTTGCCTTCATACTGTAGCGGTTATTGTTCCCAACAAAATGGAACAAACTTCTCAGCCTAACACGGCAAACTGATCCAATGCAAACACACACAATATACTTGAATACCTTTAATGATTTGTTGTACACTCAAACTTGTACGATCTTTCAAGGTCATATCGGAGTTCAGTGACTACCTCGCTAATTCTAAAGCACATGTTGACCTCAAGGTTTGGCAACACGTTTAGCCTTACCGTCCACCGGGTTTTCAAACCGAGCCGGAACATTCCCATGTCGACCTCAAGGGTTGGCAACACGTTCAGCCTTACTGTCCACCGGATTATCAAATTGAGCCGGAACAATCCCATGTTGACCTCTCCGCTGGTAGTATACCGTAGTCTGTACTTTTATTTAAGGTCATATCTAAATCAAACGTAGGAGCAACAACAAATCAACGCATATGAATCTTGTAGGAAAAGTAAACTATTTTCATGAAAGTGGATAACTTTGTACGACCACTGAGACGCATATAGCGTATTAACGGAATGTGTTATATTATAACTGTAGATAAATCATTTTGTATACTAGTGTATTTGGAAAGAATTCAACGATAATCTTGCAGGAAAAATGAAAGAATCTTATCGTGAAATTAAATCCGGATAAATGTTGATTGTACTGGATACACTTTGAAGCTTGTTTCCGTCTGTTTGGTGTCAGCAGGTGGAGACGGTATGTTGAGATTCAGCGAGCCTTATTTCAGTTGATAAGTGGTACGCTAAACCATCGTTTGGCTTGTATAGCTGTCTATTAAACAAAGAAGTGGTTCCTATGTACACAACTTGCTACACCGATCCTTCAAGGTCATATCGGAATTGAGTGACTTCCTCGCTAATTCTGAAAAGCTAGTATTGCCCACGTTTGGGAACAAGGAGCTTACGTCAAAGCTGACCATCATCTCATCCTCCTAGATTGTTAAGGTACTTAATCGACCAACAAAATCTAAAAGATAAAACTCGGATGTTTATATTAGGCAAACGTCTAGCATTGCTCTCTTTCTCACAAAGCATGGTAACCGAATTTCAACTATGTACCCACCTTTAAAGCTTATTTATCCTGTCACATAACAAAATCCTATTGAATAACAGTTATAAAAAGACTGTTTGATAAAAGGAAACATATTTAGAGATTTATTTAACAAAATTTGTCAGTTTTCTCAGTTTTGTTTTACTTTCAAATTGATATTCCGATGTAGCCAGTGACCCGAAATGTGAATACCTGTAAAACAAATCGGGTTATCTTTCGTGAGTGTAACGAAATAACACTAAAGAAAATACTCACGTTATCACTGAGTGGTTTCACTGTTGTTGAACCTACAACCCTTACTGTTGCTGCAGCTACGTTATCCGAAATGAGATCGACAGCATATGACATGAGTAGATCACAAAGTGCATCAAGTTCCGAGTGATTCGGAACATGCGCACGCCTTCGACTTATCGAAATAATTTCGCTTTGCCGGTGCCAAATAAGATACGTTGCACTAATTGTAGACAAACGAATGGCCTCCCATATTGCTATCTTACCACTAAGGAGATTCATTTTTATATACCTATGCATCACCTCCACCATATTGGTGTCCCCAATTCCGTACGTAGCCACCTTTGGACGTCGAGAATTCGCCCACTTATGGGAGTTGCAACAATGTTGCCCCTTAAAATAAGCGTAAAATACGGTATCTGCTCGTTGTATATTAATTAAGGCAAAGGCGTATCGCCATATACGACGAGTGGTTATAGCTACACGTACCCACTTCAGTGCTTCGGTCCGGGGGTTACGACGTGTGACATTGCGGAGCATGTGCACTCGACAAAGCAGATGAGCAGCGTGTGGGAATACTTCTTCCACGGCATTCGCTATCGCAGGAGCGCCGTCAGACATAACAGCTCGCACTGCGTCACACCCACCGACGAATTCTACACAGGTCAGCAGAAACGTGCGGATGTCATCCGCCGTTTCCCTCCAAAGAAAACCTATTGCTACTGGCAGACTTTTTCTGCAACCGTCTACTATCATTAATTGATATAAAAAATATTTCTCACGATTTGTACGGAATGTACCATCGATGAGAAAGAAATCGGAAAAACGGCCATACAAACTCAGCATTTCTTGGGTAACGAAGACAAAAAGCGTCATCCGGTTAGTTTCGTCCAGTAGTACTCGTGCCTTCCCGTTGGCGTTGTATTCAGCTTCCATTTGTCGAATAAAGGCTGAAAAAATGATTGAAAATATAGACAGTGAAATTACGGTCTCCAAATTGTAATTCTTACAAACTTACCAGGATTGTTACGTTTGTCCAGCGCACGTCGACGAAGGTTGACCACATCAGAACCAGTCAAATCTTTCTGGAAACGTCTGTTTACATAATATCTTATGTTGAGAGAAGAAGCTCCGCATTCCAGCATCGGTCGTATGATCTCTTGTTCCGAAAGCGTCAAGCGTCGGTTGCGGAAGTTCCAGGACTCAACTGCACCACCTTGCAAGTCATGATTATGAATCATGTTGCTATTCGTAATGCGGAACCGAGGCCTCATACGGCCCACATTGATAAATGATTCGCATTGTGTTGCCGTAGATACGCGATGTCGAATACCAAGGGTTGGTTTTCCCAAGAATCCTTTCCGTTGACATATATATTTCACATATGTCACATCGCCGCTTCGATTTTTTTTCGATGTTCGGACAGAATAGTGGGCGCCAGAAACTCGAGCGAACTCGTCCAGCATACTATTCAACTCATCCAGACTTTCGAACAAGCGGCCACCAACGGCTGCCTGAAAAAGCTGAGTGATATCATTAGAGCTCATTATGAATAAAGTGGCGCAGAATTGGAAGCAGAGCGTAGTATTGGAAATGGAATTGTGAAAATAACCAATCATGTAGCTTTTGAAAACAAGCAACCAATAAGAATTCGATGGAGGGTTTTAATAACAAGCAACCAATAATAATTCGATTGAAGGTTGCATCAAAATGGTATTTTACTTACAGCCTACTGACAATTTGAAAGTAGTTAGATAGAATTTTTTTCAACGCTACATCCTAGGGCACCGAGCAAAAAAGGGTCGTGGAGATAACGTTCTCCGAAACAGATAGAAAATGGAGAGTATGAGGAGAAATTGTGGTTTAAATTGCATGAGGTTTGGGCCAGTTGTACGATCCAGAAAGTTGAAGAATTGTCGGTAATAGGGAAACCAAAACTGTTCGTCAGTAGGGCTTTCGGTCCATATAGAAGAATCAGTCGTATGCGGAAGGAGCAAGGGCCAGTGTCGGAGTTGGTTTGGGAGTCGGAGACACTGGAACACAATTAAAGATATTCTCTTCACCATCATAGTGAGAGGTTATCAAAGAGTAAATCGATTATAAACGATAAAAAAAGATCAAAAAACAGTATTTTTGCATTTTTGGCGTTTTTTTCTTTTTTTGTTTTTTTAGCAAATATATTATGACAAACCATATTTTCATATATAAATGGGTTAAATATAAGCAGATCACGGTTAAGGATATGGTTATATGGTAAAAATGATTATAATACGCACGGTTATGATGAAGAAGTGTAGCAATGTGACGAGACATGCCTAGACCTTATGTAACCTGACACTACAGCTGCGTTATAAAAGATAATCATAAAAATTAATGTTTTAGATGTTACAATTTTTTATTTATTTAAGGATAACTATGTTTAAACCAAAAGGTGGGTGAAATAAGCCTATTGAAGTGAAAGCACAAGCCTGATCCAGGCAAAGTGCCGCACAGACAGAGACTGTATGTGGACAGAGATACTGTCAGGTTGTCCATGCCTAGACAGATACAATAGAGATACAATAAGTATAGATACATATACTACGAGTCCCAGGTTTTGATGCAAAATACATAGACCTTAGGTAACCTGACACTTAATAATACAATGTATTTTGTACATTGTGAAGTGTTCTATGCGTGTGCTAATGTACAAAATACTTACAATTGGTTCAATAACCAGGAATACCATGACAAAATATATTGTCTATAGAAGTGTTTATTTTGAGAATTGTGCATAGCGATGGCGCAGTAAGAGATTCTACGAGTGCTTTAAATTTACCTGTAGAAGTGCACATACGAAAATGGAGTGGAAGAGAATTCCAAAGATGTGCATACCTAATTAAAAAGAAGTTTTGTCGAACTTTAGTGCGAGTAAGGGGAATATGTAATAGCCTCATTCGGTTACGTCGTACAGAACGATTACAATCTTGGAAGTGCATTGTGGACCTAATCTTAACTTGGTGCTCTGTGATGATTCAGAAGAAAAGGAAAAGATTAAGGCGAATTCTGCGTAACCATAGCGGGTCAATGTCTAGTAGACTGCACCGTACTTTATAAGATGAAGGATTAGAGTAGCCTAACATGATTTTGCTAATTCTACGTTGAAGGCTTTCTAAGAGTATACAGTCACGCCTAGCAATGTGAGAGTGGGCTATATTACAGTAATCAAGAATCGGTAATACTTTCATTTTATATAGACTCAGTCTACTTTCACGAAGGAGGAATTTTTGATTGATCAAACCAAAATTCTGTCTAGCTCTTGCTATGAGAAATCTTACTTGTTCGTTGAAATTAAGAGATGAAGAATACCTAAATCCTAAGTCTTTGATTTCGTTAGAAGGTGCGAGTGGTGTATTGTTGAGAATGATACTAGCAGGGGGTATTGAGCAGCGTATACCCATGAATTGCGTCTTCAGAGCTGAGAATTCTAACCCCCATTGTGAGCCCCAACTTGAAAGGGTTGAAAGATCATCGTTGAGGGAGTCTATAGCCTGTGATATCTCTATGGCTGGAAAAGCTAAGACAAGTTTAATATCATCCGCAAAGATAAAGAGCTTTGAGTTTTTTTTACAAAATGTTGCACATCATTAATATATATAAGGAAAAGGAGAGGACCTAGTACGCTACCCTGAATGACTCCACTTGGTATAGGTTGTGTTTCAGAGGATATGCCATTAACGGAAACGGAGAAGGTACGATCAGAAAGATATGAACAAAACCAATTAAATAAGGGTCCGGAAATACCAAGTGATGATAATTTTCGAAGAAGAAGAGAATGAGGAACCTTATCAAATGCTTTGGTAATGTCTAAGAAAACTGTCAATATAGCTAATCCATGATCTATGGAGGTGGTTACATAGTCTAAATATTCCAACTGACAGGTAATGCAGGACTTCTGATTTAAAAAGCCATGTTGGAATGGAGAGAAAGCGTTTGGGCTTAAGTAAGCTATTAGTGCGTTCTTGATCAACTTTTCGAATAGCCTAGAGAGAAAAGGTGTGTGATTAATTGGGCGATAATTAGTGATGATGTGCGAATTCCCTGTTTTAGACCGAGGTATAATGACAGAATGTTTCCATTCGAGGGGAAATATACCAGATTTAACAGAAAGATTAAACAGGTTTAATAAAATTAAAGGTATATCATCCGTATTTAGTTGCAACATTGCTGGAACAAAGCCTACAGTATCAGGCTTGTAAGAAGCTTTGCTTCGCCGACACATTGCGCTAACTTCTTGTAAACTAAAGGAGATGGAATCAATACACATTGAATTATTCTTTTGATTTGGGAGTACAGGGTATACGCTGGTATTTTGACCTGGAATAGGGTATATGGTGGTATTGAATGATTGTCTAAAATTGTTTAAAAATAGCATACTTATTTCTGAAGAATCTGATGTGGATGATCCAATATCATCATGGGGGAACACAATTGTAGAAATTTCATGTTTACTTAGATTATATCGAGATCTCGTTAGATTATTCAAAGACTTGGTCTTCGAAGCACTGTTCAGGGCCATTTTTCTTGATTCTCGATGACTTGTAATTTGATCGTTGTAAAAGAGCTAAGAAGTTCCTTGAGACGTAAACATGAATAAAAGTCTGGTGTGTGGTTTACAAAAGCAGAAAGACGGGCTATCTTTTTTCAAGAAGGTTTATTTTATCAAGTTTAATTGATTTAGTTTTCCGAGGAGTTGATGCAGTTACGAGACATTTAGATAAGTTCTTATGGAATATTGAAGAGATAAGGTTAAAATCCGGAGATATAAAAAAGTCAGTCCAATCAGAGTTTCTAATTAGAGTCGAAAACTTTGTCCAATCAACATAGAGACGACCATTAGCTTTGCTGATGGAGGTCCGATTCTCACAAAAATGAAGTTGACACGTGACCATGTTATGGTCACAACCAGGAAGGGGTGCTATGACTTTCACATTACTAGCATTAGGACCCAATGTAAAAATAAGGTCTAGAAGGTTTGAGTGCCTTGTAGGTTTATCAACTACTTGGGTGTAACCTAGTAGATTGATTGCTTCGGAAAAAGAGGAGAATTTTCTAGATTGCTGAGGCGAGTTCCAGCATGTATAAGGCATGTTAAAATCACCAGCTATAAGTTTATTTTTAAAAGGGTTCAAAGAAACTTCAATAAAAGCATTTTTAATCTTATCAAGATTGTGTAAGGATGGAGGAGGTGGGTTGTAAATACAACCGAAAAGGGCAGCTAATGAAGGTATATGTATCCATATGGAATCATCAATTTCATCCAGTGAGGAAGAACAATGAAGATTGGCAGGAATATTCTTAGTAATATATATGATGCAACCACCACCACGAGTGGAGCACCGATTTTTACGAAAAATATTATAATTTGGTAGGGAAAGTGTAGCGTCTATATCTTCATCAGTTGTCCAAGTTTCAGTGATTAGAACTACATCAGTTGGGTTAGCAGACAGGAAAAATTGAAGATCAGACATTTTGGAAGAAATAGATCTCGCATTAAATAGAAGGATGCTGATGGCGGGAGTACAGATAGATGTGTTAGTGATGGGGACCTGGGATTTCGAACTAGATTGTGTTAAATCCTGTATACGGGTGGAAACACTGGTGGAAAAAAGTTTTTCCATGCGCGCTTCGTTGCATGTACCAAAGCAGCCTTCAATTTGTCGTAGGGGTTTTATAATGGTTCCGTATTTAGGGAGTCATTCTCTGTGTTCGCGACCTCCGTAGGAATGGTAACGGTAACCTTAGCGAACTTTATATCCAATGATTCAATAGAATAGCTCTCAAACCAAGCTTCAACTAAACCAAACCGCACTCTAGGGTTTGACATCTCGAAGAGGGGCAATAAAGCATTATAGTTGATCGCCGCGTCGTCGCCGGGAGACATATTAAGTACAAATTAAAATAAAAAAATAAAAACGGGCTCACCAGATTTAGCGGAAAAGCTGAGAGTAACGTGAATAAGAATTAATCTAACTGTTCCTAGTGCTTATAAGTGTGTGAAGTATATATATATATATATATATATATATATATATATGTATATATATTATATAAGATATATATAATATATATATATATATATATATATCTATATATATATATAATTCACACACTTATAAGCACTAGGAACAGTTAGATTTAATTCTTATTCACGTTACTCTCAGCTTATCCGCTAAATCTGGTGAGCCCGTTTTAATTTTTTCTTTTAATTTGTACTTAATATGTCTCCGGGCGACGACGCGGCGATCAACTATATTGCTTTATTGCCCTTTTTCGAGATGTCAAACCCTAGAGTGCGGTTTGGTTTAGTTGAAGCTTGGTTTGAGAGCTATTCTATTGAATCATTGGATATAAAGTTCGCTAAGGTTGCCGTTACCATTCCTACGGAGGTCGCGAACACAGAGAATGACTCCCTAAATACGGAACCATTATAAAACCCCTACGACAAATTGAAGGCTGCTTTGGTACATGCAACGAAGCGCGCATGGAAAAGCTTTTTTACAAAACGGAGTTACGCGTTCAAAAACCTTCGCAACTGTTGAGGCATAAACGCACGCTCGCCTGCATGCATGCCTGCTAACGCTAGGTCTTTCGTATCCGTATGTCACATCGACTAACCCCTGGAGAAATGAGCACTCGCCCCGACAATGTACACAAGTGTCAAACAAGTATGCCTCCGTTCAAATGGCGACCGTAGACACGCCACAAGCGCCATTAGGACCACGTTTTCCTCGTTTGTAGAAGCAATCTTACGTCTTACAGTTCCAATACAGACGACGTATCAACAGCGTAACTCATAACAGCAAAAACGCCCTTCTCGAAACCATTACGCAACCGCTTTGCTCCAGACTATCCACACAGTGTTCTGCTAGTACCATAAACTGTTTGGTACTAACGCCAGTTACTGTGTGCAGCCCTGCTCCTTCCATAACGCCAGTCAAGATAAGGCGGGAATAGAGCAGGCCAGCTAATAATCCCGACAGCTTTGGATATCCGCACCGTAAGTCGCCTTCTCTATATTGATTACCCACCAACATGTCTAAGTTTCTCGATTGACACATAGCGGAGGTGAGTGTCATTCCACCTCATAATGCAAGCACTCGCAAGGAACTAACTGGCGTCAATGTGCAAGCGGCGAACGGAACACGTATCAAAATTGATGGCCTGCAAAACCTCGGTTTTTGGACATTCGCCAACGTTTGTCAGACGATCATCGGAACAGACATCGTAACACAATTCGGGTTAGTAATCGACGTTCAGCGCGAACAACTGTAAGGCAGCAAATCCACAGCAAGAGTCACGTGAAAAACGACATTGATTAATTCGATCGGACTATATTCGTCATACCTGGCGACACGTTTGAAACGCTGCTTCAAGACAACACGGCTATCAGCCACCCATCTCACTGCACGCCAGACATTCAAAACGAGATTGCTCACCACATCCCCACGACCGGCCCAAATACGAACCAAAGACCTCGACTATTGTTTTTTAATAATCTCACCGCAGCGAATGCGGAGTTCATCGCCTCTACTTATTGTTTCACAAAATCAGGCGACTAGAGATTTTATAATCACTACAGAGACCACAATAAGCTCACAGTGCTGACTGGTATTACATACCTCACATCCAGCATTTCCTTCTGAGCGCCTCCGTCAAAATGATGTTTTACAAAATTGATGCTGTTCGCGCATACCATAAAACACCTGTAGCGGACGCCGACGTTACGAAGACTTATATCACTCTTACTTTCTGTCGGTACGATTTTCTTCACATGTCGCTAGGACTCAAAAAACGATGCTCAAATTTTCCAGCGCCTCATCGACCAAGTCTTGCGAGGTCTGCCATTCACCTTCACATACATCGATGATATTATTATCGCTATTGATAACAACGAGCAGCATATGGATCACGTTTGACTGCATTCTCAGCGTCTGAAGGAATACAGCGTCGTTATCAACACTGCCAAATTTCAATTCGGCCGACCAGCCCTAGAGATGCTTGGACATAAAATCGATTCTCGTAAAATCACAGCAATTCCACATAAAATCTTGGTCTTTGAAGACAACTCAACTCCAACTTCTTCTTGCCAGCTACCTCGATTCCTTGGATTCAAAAACTTTTACGGTAAATTCATAATAAAATGCGCGGACAAATGCAGACCGTTAACTGATCTGCTGCGTGGAAATCCAAAGACCTTTAACATGACAACTGAGGCCATCGCTGCGTCTCAATGAGTCAGAGCATCCATCTGCTCGCTCACTTCGCTGGTTCATCTTTTCACAGACAGTAGAGTGATGCTGTTGCTAATAACCGACGCTTATCAAGTGACTGTCGCTGCTGTTATAAAACAAGTCATTAAATGCTGCAACTGGCTCAAACCTTCAGCCGAGAACTACTCGCGATGTACCTCGCAGTTAAACACTTACGCCACACACTGAAAGGACGTCAATTCAACATCTGCGCGAACAACGAGCCCATGATCCACGCCTTTAGTGCTGCTGACGACCGCGACTCGCCTCGATAAACTCGCCACTTAGACTACATCGCACAGTTCACCACTGACGTATGGTACATGAAGAGATCCAGCAACATCGAGGCAATGCTCTATCACGCGCATCTATTTTCCAGATCCCGAAGATGAGCTTGCAGGAAATCGCGGCTCTGCAAGAGGACAATCCAAAATTTTCAACAATCATTTCCGACGCTTTAGTGCAGTTTGCTCTCTTACCCGTACAAGACAATCAATTAGGTATTCATTGTGATACATAGATAGAAAATCCGCGTCGCTTTGTAGAGAAATTAAAGACGTTGTTAGGCTCAACATTGTCTTTTCTTCCAACGTAGTAAGGTACATCGCCAGCCCGACTATCCCTGGAAAATTCTTACTTCCAGATGGACGTTTTCGGCATGAACATATTGATCTGGTTAGACTATTAACCTCATCCCGCTGGTGAACTCATCTTTTGACGCACATCGATAGATTCACACACTTAACCCAAGAGTTTCCCTGAACGGATGCATCTACGGAAACCGTTGTTCGCACCTCCGTCTCATTTTGGATCGCAAATTACGGTGTCTCGTCCCAGATCACCACAGACCGCTGAGCCCATTCCACGTCCCACCTTTTCGCAGAAGTAAATCGTCTTTTGGGATGTGAAAATTTTAGGACTACAGCTTGCCATCCCGCAGCGAACGGCCTACTCAAATGATTTTATCGTCAGTTAAAAATTGCGATCCTCACCACCGAATCTAGCGCTCTCGGGGTAGACAAACTGCTACCGCTTCTGCTCAGCATCGCAATACCACGAAAGAGGACATTCATGGCTCATCAGCCGATATGGTTTACCTAACAATTCTGCGATCTTCAGCCAAACCGCTGACCGACTTCACACCCCTGGTTAAGATTAAAACGGTTTTTTATGACTTCGGGCCTTCATGCGAGCAGTACGTGCTCCACCTACTCGTCAGAGTCACGTTGACGATTACTTTTTGACGTTCATATAAGTATTCATGTGTGTATATTGTGAGAAGCTGCCTCTCAAAGCACCATACGATGGCTAATTCAAGGTCATACCCGGCAGCACCAAGTACTTCGTCATCAAACGCAACGGCCGCCCGAATTCAGTCAACATAGACCGATTGAAACGTGCGTACGAAGAATCGAATACAGACTGAGGATTCCCTACGACTGTGACTATTTGTTCACTGCCAGTCCCCATTGTTTCGTTTATTTTTTCTGCCTTTTTTGTCGACTTCAGTTACGCATTTTGCGCGAGGACTGGTTCATATCACTCTCGTCAACCCATGATGGAAACTTTGTTGCATTCACGGACAGCGATGACAACCGGCGACACTGACAGCTCGTACACACGTATTGGCCGTACCGTTGCATGACCCCGTTGCCGCATACGTAGATGAATGTCGAGCATGGCTAAACAGCCACCGCTCTAAAGGAAGAGTATTGTAAGAACTATTTCCATTCGATATAATTCCTCAATAATTTCAAATGTAAGTTCATTTTCATAAACGTTTTCATCATGAAGCAGTGTGCCGTTTTGTTTAAATCAACCAAACACAATTGCGCTTCCTACAGCTTGAACGTCTCATGACTCACGTGGTGCCGAACTACTATTTAATTGTTTCAGATTACTGATCTAGCATATTTTTGTTTTCCATTCAAGGTTATTCACTGCTTGTTTCATCTATGACGAGCAATTATACGGGTGAAAATATAACACGGGTCAAATATATTGTTAGCAATAATCCGAGTGGACCACACAAGGATTTCCTTAGTCTGTTGTTGATACTCAGTGTATTCTTCTCTCACATAAAAATAATTACATTTATATATACATAATTTCAAACACTTATAACAATTCACAACACTAAGAATTATTCGTATTTACGTAAGGCTCGGCTTATGCGCTACAATACTTATAATGCCACGAAAGCAATGGAGTAATGGCTCAATACTAAAAACCACAATAAATGCCCATACCCAAATCTACCCAATCCGTGTACACAAGGCGATTTAATTATGCGCATTTTGTTCACATTTAACTAACTATTCTCTTGAAATTACTTTCATAATATTCCATGAATTTTGACGTTTCGAACTATGATCAAATTGTAATGACCGGATACAAAGTTTCGTGTGTTTTCCGATCATGATGGCATGGACGATGAATTCCTTAACAAAGTTTACGAACTCGCGATAATTCGAGTTTTACCAAATGTGCATGAGAATATTTAGATTGAAGAGATCTTCTTATGTTAGCGAATGAACGTTTTTACCTAAATTGAGTGATATAACCTTTGCCAACGTAGGTCAAACGAGCCTATTTTGATTTTTGCGTTAATAAATTAGGTAAAAATGTTTTCAATTGACGGTCCAGATGATTGTGACAAGCATCATGCACATCACATTTTGTTACTGCATTTGACCATAAATGGACGACGACTTTTTATGCAACGATTGCACTAATCGATTTTGTCAAATACGAATTAGGCGTTAGAAGAAAAAAGAGGAATCAATCGCGATTAAACTTTCGCAACAAATATCACTCCCATAAAAATAGAAAAGCTATTTTTTATAAATCAAAATATCAATTTATTGCTAACAATTCGCTTATAACTTCGAAACTTCGGCATACCATTTGTGTCAGTAGAAAAGGACATCATCTATCACTTTTATTCTCTTGACTGATACCGACCTGTTTAAGGACTGCGCATTTAATGGTGACTTTAAAGTCGTTAACACGGAAATATATATACCAATTCTTGAGTGAAGGACAGCTGTACACGCATTTAATGTTCGGAGTTGCAACTATAAATTTTGATCGCATCATTTAGAGCTATAGTGTTGTTAAGTCGATGATACATTTGTCATATTAAAATGCGACAGAATAGCAGCATTCCATATTTACCTCATCAAATTGATTTCCAAAATTCAAGTAACAGCGAACATTTGTTGCTGAATTGAATAAATTACAACCTAACAAATCGCACTTACCATGTTGATGGTGCATTATCAAAACCAATTGCAGCAACTAGCGGAGTTCCCCGAAGCTCAGTCCGTGGTCAGATCATATTTCTGGTTTATGTCAATCAATAACCCGGGGATTGTTCGATTTAACATTCCGTTATTTGCGGACGACATAAAGATTTGGCGCAGCATCCGTAGTCCAGAAGACTGTCTGCTTTTACAAGAGGATCTTGATACGCTTCTCATCTGGTCGTTGAAGATCAAACTGCCGTTTAACTTCAACAAATGCAGGCTCATGAATGTAGGGACTCGAGTAAAGTTCACATAACACAAAGGTTCGCATGTCCTTGAAACTTGCAGTGAAGGAAAATATTTGAATGTCTGGAAATGCTCCAGTTTAAGAACATCACTTCAAACTAACAGTGCTTTCAAAAAAGCAACACGAGTTCTAAATCTACTGGAACGTGTATTTGGGAAATTTTCGCCCCAGATATTCCCAAGGATTATGAATACATACTTAAAACCAGTCATGGAATACGATGTGCAGTCATGGTCTACGTGGCTCAAGAGTGATGTGGAACTTATGATGCGAATCTATCACCGCTCAACGAAACTACTTCTCAGCAACCGAAACAAACCATATAAAAAACAATAGCCTAACTAAATCTGCTCGATTCTATCTATAGACGGATCAGACAAGACCTTATCTCACTTTACAAAACATTCCATACCCCGAATAATCCCTTACAGGATTTATTCACGCGAAGTGATACGACGAATTATCGGACCATATTCCCGCCTGAACTGTAGAAGGCATTTTTACTCTGTCCGTGTCTGTTTTACTTGGAACAGTTTACCTTCAACCTTTGCTCACGCCACTAACTTGCATGACTTTAAAACGAAATTAGACGAATTATTATTACATTATTCGTTTCCGGAACACTTATATACTGTTTAATCTATGTTCCTATATTGTTTGTACACTTAAATTTCAATGTTTACCATCCTATGGTTGTTGTAAGCTTGTTGCTTTTTAGACCATTTAAAACCTTGAATTACCTTGAAATGGACACTTAAGTGAAAGGAAGATTGTAAAATAAGTAATACGATCTACCTTGAGTCAATCGACACAGATGCAGTCTTGCGGTATTCATCAGCAAACACAGAAAAATATTTGATACCGTAGCTTGAACGTTTTAGTCTATCAACGGATTTATGTCAGTTTTATTCATGAGACGAAACTAATCGGTGAATAAATCATCTATAGATTCGTCATAACATAGCAGAATAAGTAGGAAATGGCTTTGTTTTTATAAAGAAAGTATAAGTAGTTACAATGATGTGATCATAAATATATGCGGAATTCGTTCGTAATTCGTTCACAAATGCACGATTGGAATTGCCTTTAGTGGATACGAAACAAATGAACCATTTGGGCCATGTATAGCATTAAGAGTTAAGTGAAAAAACGTGTAGAAAAAGTACTTTTATGCCATGAAGATTTAAAGGCCCATCAACAATTGAAATAGTGTACTAGATTAGAGACACATTTGTAAAAACGCATCTAATTATCTGAGTTCCCTAGCTAAATCAAGGAAACTTTTAACAAGATTTGTATTGCATAATTTATTATTGAAATAAAAAGGCGATCAGCATGAACACGAATCTGTAGCTATTAAAACTATTTAATTCATATAATTTCTTAACAATACCGTGGTGATTAAGCTTTCTTCAGATAAAATTATGCTTAACTCTGTAGAAAATTTCAGAAATGCCCGGGTAACCTGGTAGAATGTCGAACATGCATTTACATCTAATCTTTCCAGGACGTGATCATATTTATTGTGCGATAAAGAATTTTTGAAAATCCGTTTTGTGTACGTAACGAAAATTCTCCCATGTCTTGCTTTAGTGTAGTTATTATTTGATCATCTGCAATATGGCTGGTGTGTATCCCTCTTCAAATGTATTCCAAAACATCTTTTGACCAATAGCAATGTATTATAACAAAAATATAGTTTGAGCTCATGAACCAATGCTATTATCTGGTCGATTTCAATTAAGATGCACCTTCATGCGTTGAACACGGTTCAACGTCCAATCAAATTGAAACTAATGAGTCCAATCAAATCTGAGTTTGATAAATACAAATTGATTTGTCGGAAAATCATATATAAATATTATCAACACTAAGGATAAGTAATCGTTACGTAAAACAAAGATGCGTTTTGACCTGTGCTTTGTTTTACTGATAATATATCATGTTGGTGAGTGACTTTTACTTATTCTGGTATGCTATTAAACTGTTTGAATTGTGTGACCAAACAATAATTTGCAGGTTATAAAAACCTATCAAAATGATGATAAATTTAATATCATTACTTTTTCGTGATTCTTTGAATTACCAATGTAGTGTAAAACTGTTAATCGTTCAAGGGGATTAAAATTTATTTCCATGTAATATGCTCGTATATATCGAATGTGTGCTAAGCTTAAGCGACTCTGTTACAATGATATATTTTTGTACAAAACTTCAGTAAATGTTTTATTTAATAAGTTAGAGCAGATAATGTTAACGTTATACATGTGACACGGAAACCCAGTCCGAACAATGGTCTTAATCCGGAAAATGGTCTAATTATGTACCATTAACGCCACTATCACCTCTATTATTTATTTAGTCCTGATCACCGTATCATATGCGTAGAAAGGTTGTCGATTCAAACAAGCATGACTAATATCAATGGTCGATTTGACTAATACGATGTGTATTGTTTATCACATGGAAACAATAATGGTTGCTTGACAGTATTGCTAAGAACTAAAGTACACAACAAAGACTTGACAAAATTCATACTCTTGTAAAATATGAATGAGTGCCAGCTTGTAAAGAATAAAATTGTTCACGGCTTTTTTGCTGATAGGAGGTTAGGAAAACATAGTTTCGATTTATCAAACAAATGATGGCAAACAGTCGGAAGCATAAGTTATTTTGTCGTGTCAAATATATTAGTCTGTGTCGAATGGTCATCCCATGTTTGACTGTGACAGAGGTATTCAGGTATAACTTTGAAAACCATTATTTTTTTCCTTATTTCAGGAGCACCTGGTTCGTTGAGATTTTAACCCATGCATTCAACTCATACAGCATTGAATATTGTATTGTGTGGATTTATAGTCGTTATAAGTCGCTTAGAACACTTCCCAATATATACAAAACCAACGCAAATAACCCTAGCTTTTAAGTATGAAATTGTTTACGGCACTTTGCTGATATGAGGTAGGCAAGACAAAGTCTCACTCCATTAAACGAATAATGCGAACAGTCAGAAGAACAAGTAATAATATCGTGTCATATATGGTCGTGTCATCCCATGGTCGACTGTGACAGAGGTATTGAGGTATAACTTTGAAAACCATTAATATTTTCTTTATTTCAGGAGAAAATGGTTCGTTGAGATTTCAACCCATGCTTTTAACTCATACAGCTTTGAATATTGTATTGTGTGTATTCATAATAGCTGGGAGTATTTAAAAAAAACTTTGCAATATATACAAAAATTGGGGTGTGTGATTAGCGATAACATCTCCATCAATTCAAAACCTCTATATACGGTGTGTTTGATGTAGAATTTCAATAGGCACAGAATAATCTATGTTAGTTGGGTGTAATCTCGCATATATTTCACCAATTTTGCTGATATTATCTGGATTTGTTTAATTATAATTTATTGTTCATATGTCGAATCTATTTGTCTGGGTAAACTAGAACCACTGCGGATACCATTTCAGAGCTATTGGTATAGGGATCTGGAATGCCACGCGGAAAGCTATCTGATTAGAGTGAGCGGCATTTCTCTGGTGTCTTGATGATGGTTTGCCGTTGTTGGCCTCCTTTGGTCGATGTCGACCATGTATGTACATCACATTCTCGTAAATGATCATGTTCTGCAGCTTTTGAAAAGACTGAAAAGTCCGATTCGGGAAAAACAATCTGTCGCGCAGCGCTGGCAAAGAATCAGATCTTGGTTGTATTGCATCAGTTGCACGCAGGCGGCGTAATCTAGGTTCAGCAGGTAAGAGCTATATCTGCTATTTTCCAGCTTGTAGACGACCCTTTATCCAATGTGAGCGGTCATGAGCAAGTTTTTCCAAACTGGACGGGTCAATGCCAAGAGCTTTCATATCTCATTTTCAAACGTTTTGGTACCGCCAGTTTGGTCTGCCCAATAATCGACTTCCTAATTGCAGCTCACCCTGAAGTAGATAGTTCGTAATACGACCATAATCTGCAAAACGTAACGATCCTTCTTTCCAAGTTACCGTTAAGTACACATAAGGTGTGTTAACTACGGGCATTTAAAGTTCTAACGACGATAATATTTCAAATCTTAAGACAAACACTAATTTGTTATTTTTCTTGAGAAATATTGGAATCTATATACTGTGGGTCCAGGCTGTGATCCTAAGTTTAAAATAGTTCAGCATCCGTTGAGCAATCGACTGCACAACGGTTTTGAGCAAATGTATAGTTGCCCTAAAAATGTTTTTCTATTCCTTTAATTTAACTACACGCTTCATTCGTGTAACGAAAGTTATTTTAACTCTGATTACTAAATATTCTGATTTGCGGATCGATTCAAATGTAACTATTTTTCTATTTATAAATGATTGCACTGCACTGATGCAAAACAGAAATGGTTTATTTTAGGTTAGAGACGTCTTTTGTCGACCTCCTTCGTTTGATGTCATCCACGAATGTACATCATAAGCGCATAATGTTTTCGTCCTTTGCAGCTTTTTCTACATCATATCGAAAATTAATCCACATGTTGATGATTGAAATGTCAGAAAAACACAGGATAATATGCATGCATTTCTATAACACACACATACGAAATCCGTAATGTAGGATCACGGTCTGAATGCGCTCGAAGTAGCGAAGTTTGATATACCTTTGTATGATAATGTTGGTTAAGTTTTTCTAATCAATTCCGGTCCTATCTCCGAAATCGCTTTGTCTGTTCTTCGATTTTAGTTTGAATTTTGCTGAATGCCCTCCCTCATCATAAACACAATATTCAACACCAAGCTTCCACGATTCATCTGAAAATGCGATATTTTAGTAGCATACACGTTAAAACCATAAACAAGATACTTGAAAACAACCGAACAAGGATCAGGTGTATAGACATGAAATGAAACACAAAGTCGTACACGCTAGTTTGCTGATTGCATTCACTGTTAAACATCGGGAAAAACTTCCTTCTAAATTCTTTTGTTAACGAGGGCAAATAAGATTACACTCCGAATAAAAAAACATTGAGAGTGACTGCAATAAACATGTTATTGTAAATACAAATCTGTTCAATTTTTATAATTCATATGGAATCTACCACCTCCTGTTTAAGAGTAAAATTAGAAAAACACGGAGGTCCATATGAATGCATTATTATCACAAACAAACACCATAAGATAGGACTTCCTGCTGTTTTCAGTCAACAGTTATGCGGTGTAAGATTAGTATGCCCAGGAGATTAATACTTGAAAAAACACGAAAACAAATTGCGTTAGTATGACGCGGTTGAATAAGTTGAGTACGAAAAACCTGTTCAATCGCATGAGCTCACAACCATGTAGGCTGGCTCTGAACACATGAGCATGAACAAAAAGTCACATTTGCTTAGTTTCCATCATGCACACACATTCCAAGAAGGTGTCGATTTGTTAGCCTTTATTAGAAATGAACATTATTATTAGGATCAACATGAGCGTCACATGGCGGAAGAAAAAAAATGAGATTGCGCATGTATGAACTATAGAACATAGGTGTAATCTAATCTCGAAAAAAAAGCGTTCTAGTTTACGAAAAAGTACTAAGTAAATGAAATATGTTGAGCATATCTTCACTTCATTATTTTCGTTATGTTTTTCGCTGTTATTTCAGATAACGTTCCACCTGAAACATCAACTAGTACGTTTATTAGGGAGCGTCGGATGACGTTGGTACGAATAACATGTTTAATCTCAAGAGGTAACAAATTAGTCGAATGCACTTGAACACATCTTCATAAACAAAAGGCACACTAGCATGCAGATCCATCAATCACACACATTACATAACAGATTTCGTGCTGTTTGAACTCATTAGGAGGAAACTGAATGATCATGGACCGCATGCGCTTGAAATAGATGATGCGAATAAGAGAAATTGCTCTTGTCTGCCAATCTTTGATAATGTTACCTGTCCAATGAAGCATTTTGTGATAGACCACAATTATGTAAAATGTCTTATCATTTTTCCAAAAAATTAAATTTTAATATTGATGTGTTGCACACCAAATTGACAACGGACAATGAATCAAGTTTTAAATAACACTTTTGCACGAATGTATTGAGCACATTGGTAATAATCTAACCTAAATCAATTTAATCACTGCAAATCATATAGCTGAAGCGATAATACACTTGGTCGCCACGTTGCAAGCAAATAAATAATGTTTTTCTCTTGAGGTTTGACAAACCCTGGACACGTTTCTTTTGAAAAGAAAAAAGATTGATACAATAACCGGAGTTTGTTTTGTTGCACCGTCATATGAAATCGCGCTGCACCTCTGACTGAGACTTAGTGAGCTATCGCGTTTTGAAGCGCAGCATGGGTGTCATCATCACTTGTTCGTGCTTTCAGAACATTTTGGCAAATGACATAAAGATTAACCGGATTTTGTTTAGGACCTATCGTGCATTGTTAATTCTGATAAATGTGAGTGCCATCAGATAGTTTAGTTAAATATAAAGTTTACATTCTGGAAGGTAAGGGTCCTAGTTAGGAAAATGTAATATAACTATGTGGTGGTCAACCTCAACAACTGAAATTACCTTACCGCTCAACAGCTCATATTACGCTTAAGTTGTTTCACGTTTCGTAGGAATGACCACGAGCAGTGGTCGAGTTCCCACCTAGTGTTTATCTACGTCAAACTATCAAAAGGGATCACGAACGAGGCATGTTTACACAGCGCTCGACATTTGTAAAATGAATTAATAATTGTAACAATGTTGACCTTCTATCTGAGGAAAAAAATAGAATCAACTCGTATGTATAAGGCAAATGAAAAATGTTAACCTTAACATCAATGCCGTTTGTTAGATTGCTGCGTCCACCTCAATATCCACCAGTTGACGTGACTTAAAATGTCGACCGCTATCGTGAGTAGGTTTACGCTACGCTGTTTTTTACCCAGTCTCAAAATTTCCACAATATGCAGATCAAAGCTGTGACCCGTATCCAAAACGTGCGCTGCAATGGCGGGACCACGATATAGGGTTTTATATTCCCACTATCCCGTGTCTGTCTCCGAAACCGTTTTCGGTCTAATCGATTCAAACGTAAATGTCAATGAAAGTCTGCTCCAGGGGAAGACACGAACATTCATTTAATATGATATTGTAAATGATGTTCTTACTGCTAGATGATGGTGCCTCAACTTTGAGGTGTATTAAAACGAATTGGATAGGTTTCTCTATAATGAACTTCAGGTCAATGGACGCCTGGTTCAAGATTATAGGTATCGATTCACATTTGCAATACACATACCCTCAAATGTCTTGTAACAGTACGTTCTGGATAAGCCTGCTCCATGCAACTTTGAATCGCCATTCGGTGCGCCTACTCTCGGTTTTTTTTCGCTGCATTCTATCACAATTACACTAATGTACTGCACGCTTTGTAAATATGCTGATGGAATTGTACGATGAAATTACGTCTCCAAGTTTGTGCATGAAATTGATTCAATTGGAAGTTAATTACTCTTATATTTCTTGACTGCTAATATTAGTCAATAATTTCTTCGTTATTCACCATGTTCTCTATAATCTATGCTCGATTGATTTGGCAAAATTTGCTTGAAACTTATTTGCGAACATTCCGCGGATCATGTATTTCATAAGATGAAACAGTTATGGGAAAACTCCTTTCATTCATTTTATGCAACAACGGTGTTTTTCAGTGAGGCGTTTTCAGCGTTTCAATTTACCACTACGTAGGTAGTAAATAAAATGTTTTAAGAATATCGTCACTTCAAATCAAGCGCGCTTCATACACGCATCTCATGTTAATTACCGACAAATCATTGGCCAGATTTATTTATTTTCGCCATAAAGCCCAATTATTATCCCATATTGCAATGAAATTATTCGATTTAGCGGTACACCCTCACTCTATCGCTGTACTCTCTACTTTTGAGCAGTACACGGTGTGCTTCCATGTTGTGAATGTTTGATTGTGTTAGGGTTTAGCTGTGTTTAACTTGGTCATCTTTGTTAGCTGTGTTACCTGAGTGTTATCTGTGTTTGTAAACTCTGTTATCTGTGTGTGCTAGGACGATTATTCGGACTGCAATGATGCTTGAGTTTACTCATGTTTCTTCATGAGTATCGAAACATCAGAGTAAATCTTGAAGGACAAAACGGATTAATCACTTGCTCAGAAAAATATTTTTATATGATGTTAACTCACCTCCTAGGCTTTCATATATATGAACATTATGAACATTGAGGATTAAAGAATCATTATTTTCGTTATGTTTTCCGCTGTTTCTCCAGATATCGTTGCACCTGTAACATCAACTAGTAAGTATATTGAATAGCGTCGGATAACGTTGGTACGAATAACCTGTTTAATCTCAAGAGGTAACAAATTAGTCGAATGCTTTCAAACACATCATCATGAACAAAAGGCACACTTGCATGCATTTATATCAATCACACACATTACATGACAGGTTTCGCGCTGTTCGCACTCGTTTAGAGAGAACTAAAGAATCAAGGACCGCATGCGCTTAAAATAGATGATGAGAATAAGAGAAAATGCTCTCGTATGCCACTCTTTGATAATGTTACCTGTCTAATGATGCATTTTGTGATAGGCCACAATTATGTAAAATGTCTTATCATTTTCCCAGAAAAGTAATTATTAATATTGATGTTTTGCACACTCAATTGACAACGGACAATAAATCTACTTTTGAATAACACTTTCGCACGAATGTATCGAGCGCATTGGTAATAATCTAACCTAAATCAATTTAATCACTGCGAATCATATACCTGAAGCGATAGTACACTTGGTCGCCACGTTGCAAGCAAATGAATAATGTTTTGTCTAGAGGTTCGAATAACCTTGGACACGTTTTGCTCGAAAAGATAAGAGATTCATACAATAACCGGAGTTTGTTCTGTTGCACCGTCATATGAAATCGCGCTGCACCTCTGACTGAGACTTATTGAGCTATCGCGTTTCGAAGCGCAGCGTGGGTGTCATCATCACTTGTTCCTGCACTCAGAACATTTTGGCAGATGACATGAAGATTAACCGGATTTTGTTCAAAAACTACCGTGCATTGGTTATGCTATTAGATGTGAGTGCCATCATATAGATCAGTTTTAATATAACGTTTGTAGTCTGCAAGGCATGGGTCCTATTTACAAAAATGTAAAATGTTCATGTGGTGGTCAAGTTCCACATCTAAAATTACCTCACCGTATAACAGCTTATATTACGCCGAAGTTGTTTCAGGTTTTGTGGTAATAACCACGATCAGTGGTCGTGTTCCCACCTAGTGTTTATCCACGTGAAAACTACTAAAAGTGATCATGAACAAGGCCCGTTTTCACAGCGCCCGACATTTTTAAAAAAGAATTATTAATTAGCAAAATATTAGGCTTTTATTTGAGGGAAAAATCGAATCAACTAGTATGTATAATGTGAATGACAAATGTTCACCTCTACATCAGTGCCGTTTGTTAGATTGCTGTGTCCACCTTAATATCCGCCAGTTGTTGTGACTTAAAATGTCGACCGCCATCGTGAGTAGGATTACGCTACGCCGTTTATCACCCGGTATCAAGATTTCCCCAATATTTAGCTCAAAGATGTGACCCTATCTAAAACGTGCTTTGCAACGGCCGAATCATGATATAATGTTTGATATTCCATCATATCCCGTGTCTGTTTCTGGAACCGTTTTCGGTCTAATCGAACCGAGCGTAAATGTCGAAGAAAGTCTGCTCCAGGAAAACACACGAACATTCATCAAATATGATACTGTAAATGATGTTCTTACTGCTAGATGTAGGTGCCTAAACTTGGAGGTGTATCAAAACGAAACGGATAGGTTTCTTTCACATGAACTTCAAGCCAATGAACGCCTAGTTCAAGATTATACGTATTGCTTCACATTTGCAACACACATACCCTAAAATGTTTGTAACAATACGTTAGGGATAACCCTGCTTTATGCTCCTTTAAATCGCCATTCAGTGCGCCTACTCTCGTTTTTTTCTTCGCTGCATCCAACACAATTACACTAATGTACTGCACGCTTTTAAATATTGTGATGGAATCGTACGATGAAATTACGTCTTTAAATTTGTGCATGAAATTGATTCCCTTCGGAGTTAATAAATCTTATATTCTTCGACTGCAAATATTAGTCAATAATTTCCTCGTTATTCACCATGCATTCTGTACGGTATGCACGATTAATTTGGCAAAATTCGCCTAAAACCTAACTGCGCACATTCCGCGGATCATGCGTTCGATGAGATAAAACAGCTATGTGAGAACTCCTTCCATTTATTCTATGCAACAACGGTGGTTTCAAGTGCAGCGTTTTCAGCGTTATAATTTACGAACACGTAGGTAGTAAGTAAAATGTTTCAAGAGTATCTTCACTTCAAATCAAGCGAGCTCCATACACGCATCTCATGTAAATTACCGACAAATCATTGGCCAGATTTATTTATTGTCGCCATAAAGCTCAATTATTATCCCATATTGCAATGAAATTACTCGATTTAGCGGTACACCCTCACTCTATCGCTGTAATATCTACTTCTGAGCAGTACACGGTGTGCTTCCATGTAGTGAATGTTCGATTGTGTTAAGGTTTACCTGTGTTTAACTTGGTCATCTTTGTTAGCTGTGTTAGCTGAGTGTTATCTGTTTGTGAACTCTGTTATCTGTGTGTGCAAGGAAGATTATTCGGACTGCACTAATGCTTGAGTTTATACATGTTTCTACATGAGTATTCAAACATCGAAGTGAATCTTGAAAGACTAAACTGATCAATAAACCTGTTGCTCAAAACCAAAATTCTGATATTATGGTAACTCAGCTCATAGGATTCCATATATATGAACGTTTAGAAACATTGAGAATTAGTAAATTATTATTTGCGTTATGTTTTTCGGTGTTATTTCAGATACCGTTGCACCTGGAACATTAACTAGTGAGTTTATCAGAGAGCGTCGGATGACGTTGGTACGAATAACATGTTCAATCTTATGAGATAACAGATTAGTCGAATGCAATTGAACACATCATCATGAACAAAAGGAACACTTTTATGCATTTCTATCAATCACACACATTACATGACAGGTTTCGTGCTGTTTGCACTCATTTAGAGAGAACTGAAGAATCAAGGACCGCATGCGCTTAAAATAGATGATGAGAATAAGAGAAAATGCTCTCGTATGCCACTCTTTGATAATGTAACCTGTTCAATAATGCATTTTGTGATAGGCCACAATTATATAAATTGTCTTATCATTTTCCCAGAAAAGTAATTGTTAATATTGATGTTTTGTACACTAAATGGACAACGGACAATGAATCAGCTTTCAAATAACACTTTTGCACGAATGTATTGAGCGCATTGGTAATAATCTAACCTAAATCAATTTAATCACCGCGACTCGTTTATCTGAAGCGATATTACACTTGGCCGCCACGTTGCAAGCAAATGAATAATGTTTTTGTCTAGAGGTTCGAGAAACCCTGGATAAGTTTCTCTTGAAAAGATAAAAGAATCATACAATAACCGGAGTTTGTTTTGTTGCACCGTCATATGAAATCGCGCTGCACCACTGAATGAGACTTGGTGAGCTATCACCTTTCGAAGCGCAGCGTGGGTGTCATCATCACTTGTTCGTGCACTCAGAACATTTTGGCAGATGACATGAAGATTAACCGGATTTTGTTTAAAAACTATCGTGCATCGGTTATGCTAATAAATGTGAGTGCCATCATATAGATCAATTTTATTATAACGTTTGAAGTCTGCAAGGCATGGGTCCTATTTACAAAATTGTAAAATAATTATGTGGTTGTCAAGTTCCACATCTAAAATTACCTCACCGTATAACAGCTCATATTACGCTTAAGTTGTTTCAGGTTTTGTGGTAATAACCACGATCAGTGGTCGAGTTTCAACCTAGTGTTTATCCACGTCCAAACTACTAAAAGTGATCACGAACAAGGCCCGATTTCACAGCGCCCTACATTTGTAAAAGAGAATCATTAATTAGCAAAAGATAAGGCTTCTATTTGAGGGAAAAAAACGAATCAACTAGTATGTATAATGTGAATGACAAATGTTTACCTCTACATCAGTGCCGTTTGTTAGATTGCTGTGTCCACCTTAATATCCGCCAGTTGTTGTGACTTAAAATGTCGACCGCCATCGTGAGTAGGATTACGCTACGCTGTTTATCACCCGGTATCAAGATTTCCCCAATATTCAGCTCAAAGATGTGATCCGTATCTAAAACGTGCTTTGCAACGGCCGAATCATGATATAATGTTTGATATTCCATCATATCCCGTGTCTGTTTCTGGAACCGTTTTCGGTCTAATCGATTCGAGCGTAAATGTCGAAGAAAGTCTGCTCCAGGAAAACACACGAACATTCATCAAATATGATACTGTAAATGATGTTCTTACTGCTAGATGGAGGTGCCTAAACTTGGAGGTGTATCAAAACGAAACGGATAGTTTTCTTTCACATAAACTTCAAGCCAATGAACGACTAGTTCAAGATTATACGTATTGCTTCACATTTGCAACACACATACCCTAAAATGTTTGTAACAATACGTTCGGGATAACCCTGCTTTATGCGCCTTTAAATCGCCATTCAGTGCGCCTACTCTCGTTTTTTTCTTCGCTGCATCCAACACAATTACACTAATGTACTGCACGCTTTTAAATATTGTGATGGAATCGTACGATGAAACTACGTCTTTAAATTTGTGCATGAAATTGATTCCCTTGGGAGTTAATAAATCTTATATTCTTCGACTGCAAATATTAGTCAATAATTTCTTCGTTATTCACCATGCATTCTGTACGGTATGCACGATTAATTTGGCAAAATTCGCCTAAAACCTAACTGCGCACATTCCGCGGATCATGCGTTCGATGAGATAAAACAGCTATGTGAGAACTCCTTCCATTTATTCTATGCAACAACGGTGGTTTCAAGTGCAGCGTTTTCAGCGTTATAATTTACGAACACGTAGGTAGTAAGTAAAATGTTTCAAGAGTATCTTCACTTCAAATCAAGCGAGCTCCATACACGCATCTCATGTAAATTACCGACAAATCATTGGCCAGATTTATTTATTGTCGCCATAAAGCTCAATTATTATCCCATATTGCAATGAAATTACTCGATTTAGCGGTACACCCTCACTCTATCGCTGTAATATCTACTTCTGAGCAGTACACGGTGTGCTTCCATGTAGTGAATGTTCGATTGTGTTAAGGTTTACCTGTGTTTAACTTGGTCATCTTTGTTAGCTGTGTTAGCTGAGTGTTATCTGTTTGTGAACTCTGTTATCTGTGTGTGCAAGGAAGATTATTCGGACTGCACTAATGCTTGAGTTTATACATGTTTCTACATGAGTATTCAAACATCGAAGTGAATCTTGAAAGACTAAACTGATCAATAAACCTGTTGCTCAAAACCAAAATTCTGATATTATGGTAACTCAGCTCATAGGATTCCATATATATGAACGTTTAGAAACATTGAGAATTAGTAAATTATTATTTGCGTTATGTTTTTCGGTGTTATTTCAGATACCGTTGCACCTGGAACATTAACTAGTGAGTTTATCAGAGAGCGTCGGATGACGTTGGTACGAATAACATGTTCAATCTTATGAGATAACAGATTAGTCGAATGCAATTGAACACATCATCATGAACAAAAGGAACACTTTTATGCATTTCTATCAATCACACACATTACATGACAGGTTTCGTGCTGTTTGCACTCATTTAGAGAGAACTGAAGAATCAAGGACCGCATGCGCTTAAAATAGATGATGAGAATAAGAGAAAATGCTCTCGTATGCCACTCTTTGATAATGTAACCTGTTCAATAATGCATTTTGTGATAGGCCACAATTATATAAATTGTCTTATCATTTTCCCAGAAAAGTAATTGTTAATATTGATGTTTTGTACACTAAATGGACAACGGACAATGAATCAGCTTTCAAATAACACTTCTGCACGAATCTATTGAGCGCATTGGTAATAATCTAACCTAAATCAATTTAATCACCGCGACTCGTTTATCTGAAGCGATATTACACTTGGCCGCCACGTTGAAAGCAAATGAATAATGTTTTTGTCTAGAGGTTCGAGAAACCCTGGACACGTTTCTTTTGAAAAGATAAAAGAATCATACAATAACCGGAGTTTGTTTTGTTGCACCGTCATATGAAATCGCGCTGCACCACTGAATGAGACTTGGTGAGCTATCACCTTTCGAAGCGCAGCGTGGGTGTCATCATCACTTGTTCGTGCACTCAGAACATTTTGGCAGATGACATGAAGATTAACCGGATTTTGTTTAAAAACTATAGTGCATTGGTTATGCTAATAAATGTGAGTGCCATCATATAGATCAGTTTTATTATAACGTTTGAAGTCTGCAAGGCATGGGTGTTATTTACAAAATTGCAAAATAATTATGTGGTTGTCAAGTTCCACATCTAAAATTACCTCACCGTATAACAGCTCATATTACGCTTAAGCTGTTTCAGGTTTTGTGGTAATAACCAAGATCAGTGGTCGAGTTTCAACCTAGTGTTTATCCACGTCCAAACTACTAAAAGTGATCACGAACAAGGCCCGTTTTCACAACGCCCAATATTTGTAAAAGAAAAATAATGATTAGCAAAATATTTAGCTTTTATTTGAGGGAAGAATCGAATCAACTAGTATGTATAATGTGAATGACAAATGTTTACCTCTACATCAGTGCCGTTTGTTAGATTGCTGTGTCCACCTTAATATCCGCCAGTTGTTGTGACTTAAAATGTCAACCGCCATCGTGAGTAGGATTACGTTACGCTGTTCATTTCCCAGTATCAAGATTTCCTCATTATTCAGCTCAAAGCTGTGACCCGTATCTAAAACGTGCTTTGCAACGGCCGGATCATGATATAATGTTTGATAATCCCTCTTATCCCGTGTCTGTCTCCGTAACAGTTTTCGGTCTAATCGCTTCGATCGTAAATGTCGAAGAAAGTCTGCTCCAGGAAAACACACGAACATTCATCAAATATGATACTGTAAATGATGTTCTTATCGCTAGATGGAGGTGCCTAAACTTGGAGGTGTATCAAAACGAAATGGATAGGTTTCTTTAACATGAAATCCAGGCCAATGAACGCCTGGTTCAAGATTCTACGTATTGCTTCACATTTGCAATACACATACCATAAATGTCTCGTAACATTACGTTCTGTGTAACCCAGCTTTATGCGCCTTCAAATCGTCATTCAGTGCGCCTACTCTCAGTTTTTTCTTCGCTGCATTTTTTCACAACTACACTAATGTACTGCGCGCTTTGTTAGTATTGTGATGGAATTGTACGATGAAATTAGGTCTTCATATTTGTGCATGAAATTGATTCCTTTGGGAGTTGATAAATCTTATATTTTTCGACTGCAAATATTAGTCAATAATTTCTTCGTTATTCACCATGCATTCTGTACGGTATGCACGATAAATTTGGCGAAATTCGCTCAAAACGTAACTGCGAACACTCCGCGGATTATAAGTTCGATGAGATAAAACAGCTATGTGAGATCTCCTTCCATTTATTCTATGCAACAACGGGGGTTTCAAGTGCAGCGTTTTCAGCGTTATAATTTACGAACACGTAGGTAGTAAGTAAAATGTTTCAAGAGTATCTTCACTTCAAATCAAGCGAGCTTCATACACGCATCTCATGTAAATTACCGACAAATCATTGGCCAGATTTATTTATTGTCGCCATAAAGCCTAATTTTTATCCCATATTGCAATGAAATTATTCGATGTAGCGGTACACCCTCACTCTATCGCTGTACTGTCTACTTCTGAGCAGTACACGGTGTGCTTCCATGTTGTGAATTTTTGATTGTGTTAGGGTTTACCTGTGTTCAAACTAGTCATCTTTGTTAGCTGTGTTACCTGAGTGTTATCTGTGTTTGTGAACTCTGTTATCTGTGTGTGCAAGGAAGATTATTCGGACTGCACTAATGCTTGAGTTTATTCATGTTTCTACATGAGTATCCAAACATCGAAGTGAATCTTGAAGGACTAAACGTATCTACAAACCTCTCGCTCAAAACAAAAATTTTGATATCATGATAACTCAGCTCATAGGATTCCATAAATATGAACGTTTAGAAACATTGAGAATTAGTAAATTATTATTTGCGTTATGTTTTTCGGTGTTATTTCAGATACCGTTGCACCTGGAACATTAACTAGTGAGTTTATCAGAGAGCGTCGGATGACGTTGGTACGAATAACATGTTCAATCTTATGAGATAACAGATTAGTCGAATGCAATTGAACACATCATCATGAACAAAAGGAACACTTTTATGCATTTCTATCAATCACACACATTACATGACAGGTTTCGTGCTGTTTGCACTCATTTAGAGAGAACTGAAGAATCAAGGACCGCATGCGCTTAAAATAGATGATGAGAATAAGAGAAAATGCTCTCGTATGCCACTCTCTGATAATTTTAGCTGTTCAATAATGCATTTTGTGATAGGCCACAATTATATAAAATGTCTTATCATTTTCCCAGAAAAGTAATTGTTAATATTGATGTTTTGTACACTAAATGGACAACGGACAATGAATCAGCTTTCAAATAACACTTTTGCACGAATCTATTGAGCGCATTGGTAATATTCTAACCTAAATCAATTTATTCACTGCGACTCGTTTATCTGAAGCGATAGTACACTTGGCCGCCACGTTGCAAGCAAATGAATAATGTTTTTGTCCAGAGGTATAACAGCTTATATTACGCTTAATTTGTTTCACGTTTTGTGGGAATAAGCACAAGCCATCGTGAGTAGGATTACGCCACGCTGTTTATTACTCAGTATCAAGATTTCCACAATATTCAGCTCAAAGCAGTGACTTGTATTTGAAACGTGCTTCCTAATGCCGGAATCACGATATGTCAATGTGCTCCACATGTGTGGCTGTTGACTCCAGTTGTTTCAGAAATGGTTATGATTTGAAACACAGTTTCCGAAACATTTCATTGTTTTGGTTAATAACTCCTACTAAATAAAATTAATTATCACACATTTGTTATGCTATATGGAGTTCGAGAGGTTTCAGCGTTAGAAGTCTGGATAACAGATTCGATATATGAAAGAACACATTTTTATTTCATCTTAGCATCATTTAAATTTGTGTAATGTCACAACATTTCGCGTTAATATATACATTGTTAGGTTTCATCAGATTACAGACCGTTGAGAAATGTTATTTATTAAATATTATAGCCGCCCAAGGAAATCAAGGTTATTCGATATAATTCTGTTTTCCCCTGTAATTCTTCAAATACGATTCACTTAAAGAGCTGAGCTGTGAAGTTTGTTGTTCATATACAAGGCTGCTATGAACAAGTATTTGCGTTTGATTTTGCGAGCACTAATCTGTATATTTCGGTAAATATTCAACAGAGAAAATGTGATATTTATGGTTGAAGATGCAACAGTGTTTGCAATATTATAGACAAATATATGGTTGTGCTCATATCTGCCAAATTTGTAGAGTGAAATCCAAATACGACATTCCAACAGTGAATAAGAATACGTTTCAATTTTCATTTCAAGGTATATTCTATTACGTATACAGGTCCAATTCATACAGAAGACGATATCAAATATCCGGTTTTAGATATATTTCTGAAACAATTCGAATGTGAGGATATGCGTATCCTGCATTCTTCTGTGCGAGATTATCTGGGCAAAATTGTCCTCACCGTTCAGTGCATATTGAAACGGAAAATCCTCCGACAAGGTCAAACTATAGATTTTGTAAACGGTAAATAGCAACATTTTTGTGAGGCAATTAAATCCACGCGTTAGCGGATCAACGCTAAAATGCGTGAATTTATTTCAATTATTCGAGTTAATGCTTCCCTAAAAGCTGTTCACGTCATCGACTTAACATGCCTAGACGACGCAGCAAATTTTATAGCGTTTTTCATTCTACCACAAACTTAAGGCCTAAGTTATTTTCGTCAGTTTTGCAACCATGAAATTGTTCCTAATGTTAGTACACGTGTGAACATTCGTTATTGTATCCAAACTGTATTATTTTAGGATTTGTAAAATTCACCGGAATTTTACTTTGAGAAGCTTTTTTGGTCAACACATCCAGGTTTTTCTGCAGTAAAACACAATTAGATATACTGCTAAGCCACTACATTTCCAATACCATAGGCGAACAGACACATCTCATCGTCATTATGAATATGTTCATCGTTCATGCGGTTTAGAAAGCAAACAAACTTCAGTCCTTATGAAACGCCATAAGTAATATTAAATTGTTTCAACACTGGAAAACTTATGAAACCGATTTTTTGTATAATAAAAAATTCAGTATTAAAAAATGACTTTGTTTCGTAACCTGGATCGAGTAAAAATTATTATAAATTATTACGAATATTCAAGAGTGATGTTTTTGGGATTGCGGTTGAAGGAAACATGTGTCAGGTTGAGGTAAAATTGATAATGTTAGGTTCTGGAGAAAAACACATTGATGGTTCATGTTCAAAGAAGGGCTGAATATGTTATCAAATTGTGAATACACAATTAGTAATTCTTATTTTTTTATTTACCATTTTTTTCTTTCTATATATGTATATATATATCTATCTATATTTGTATATATATATATATATATATATATATATATATATATATATATATATATATATATATATATATATATATAATTATATATATAATATCTTAATATATAGTTGTTAATATAGACTAAAAAATTCCTTTTATTAAGCAATATTTTTATAACTTTTATATTTTTCCATATTTTTTATATTTGATTTCAGCTCCATCGACAGTCCTTGAAAAGTTGAAGATGACGTTAAGTGAGGAATCAGATATTCAATTCAAATTTCTCCGTTTCTTTCAGATGACATTGTAAATCACAAACCAAATAAACCGAATAAAATTCAAAGTTGAAGATAGAGCATATATTTGTTAAACCTATTTAAAATTCCATTTTTATTACACATTTAAAGGAAGCTGCGGATATGCCGCTAAAAATAGTCCACGCGTCACTAACTTTTTATCTGGTGAGGTCACGGAACGTGAATTTTCGTAAAAAATGGTTGTGAACATTCAATTGCGAAATTTTCTTTTTGCCAACGCAGACAGGATTTCGATTTTATCGCCATTGTAGAAAACTCGTCTAATAGCGCTAGACTCGTGACCGAATTAGTTATATATGTGTTCTCACACTTACGCACGTAACTTAGACATTTTCAAAGATTCAACATAAACACATTTGATTTTACAAAACGGGATAGGTTAAAAATATCTGGATTAGATCAATAACAGTTTCGCAAATACCTATCCAATAACATGCCTGAGTTAAAGTCAACGGAGTCCAATCTCAAATGTTTAAAATCACCAGCGGAATTCATCAAGTAAACCTGGATTGGCCGTTCCTATTTCTGATATACATTAACGTTTGAGACTATCCACAATGTCTTCCAAATTGTTGTTCTTCGCGGATGTTATGACAACTTTCACCGAAAAATTTCAGTCAAACTAGGCAGCCATGGTCCATCTTGGAAACACATTCCCGTTATCATGACTATTGTGAACTGAAAATTGATATGGAGCTATTTAGAGAATAATGTTGAAGTATGGATTGTGGAAAACGTGGAATGCACGAGCACTGCCACAATATATATTGACACACCAACGGATTGCTAGGTGTCTTTCCTGAAACATCTTGAAGATTCTCGCTACTTACATTAGAAATTATAATGAACGTAACCGTTCACCATATGACTGTATATGCAGGAGAGGTATCTGCTACCTAGAGTTGAAAACATATTGCTTTCATTGATACCATATATCACGGAGCATCGCAATTAGCAATGCGAGTTTGTACTGCTTTGTAGACCGAATGATTCCATCATCTGAGTGTATTAGAATCTACCAAAAGGAGGATAGGACGCAATAATATTGTGCCTAAAAACATCAACTGAAACACGTGTTCGATGAATGTGTTATGAAAATAAAACGCGGATATACATTATCCATTTACGTCTCACTTATCTGTTATTAATTGTCAGCGCCATTTTTTGCCGTATGTGACAAAGTTCTTTGGAAAACCATACTCCAACAACTGGTGCAATCTTCTGGCCTGGCGTTGTTCTAAGCGGAATTTCTCTTACACATGCCAACGAATATCATCTGTAATATTCACTATTCCTCTATCCTACTATTACTCCTCTATCACTCTAAGTGTGCTCCTTGAATCACTTTTTTATTTCTACGATTGCTGCCCTCCATTAGCTGATGTGCAATCATGCGGCTCTTTTGTGCTGTACGGCTGACACCGTGTTAAATTGATCGGCCATTGGTAGTGAACTTCACGCAAATACGGTGGAGTCTCACTGCCACTTCCATTGTTTTATATCTCTCTAGGCCTCGGCAACCTGACGGTATCTTCGCCCACGAGCACTCTCTGATTGTGCGGCACTGTCTGGGTCCGGCTTGTGATTTCATATGTATACTCATTAGCGTTTCGCTAATTTCTGGAATAGTGTTCCAATGTAATCGCTTAAAAATTTCTAACGGTAATTAATTTCAGATTTCGACGTAACGTTCATGAAAAGAGACAGTCGCCATTCGCGTTTGGTCGTCGTATGAGCCTTGATACGAATATTGACCAGATAATTTGTGTACTCCTGTATGCGTCACACTCATTATATTAGATTATTTAACGGTGCTAATCCGAATGTGCCTCCAATGGCCTGCGTTGTAAATAGCCTATGACAACCATGTCCAGCTCCTGGCTTGCGCGCGTGGTCCTAAGTGACCCGGCGGAACTGCTTCTAATGAAAAAAGAAAGGGCGAAGGCGGCTGACTGGCGCCTCGAAACCAACATGCTTCGGGCAGGTGGAGCACGTTAGTCAATGAAGGCGGCCCAACTAGGGGAAGAAAACCCTTATCTCAAACCTCCACTGCCTTGTTGCCACATCCATTCATGAGGAGTCAACCTCGATGAAAAATCCGGAGCCGGAGTCCCGTTAGGCAGTCCGAAGTTTATTCAACTTCGTTCTGCGATCTCCTGCGACTGCATTGTTGTCCAAACGTATCAGCCTAGCTGTTTCTTTAGATCCATTGATGCCGTGAAAAGGGTGCACTTGCTGCATGAACAACAGCTAGTTCCACATTTTATACTGTCTTGGCGTACATCACCACGCACCAATGGAGAGGACACTCCATTCCGCTTCTACGAAAAATAAAACGGGAAGCAGCAGATACCGGTTAAAAGCTATGGCTCGATCGGCGTAGAGCTAAGCGCCTGAGGCTGCTTTCGACAGTGGGAGAGACTTTCAGGTCTCATTGAACGGCTATCGCCCGCCTCAAGCTTGGCAGCCGTCTGTCAATAAGGTGCTGTCCCGCCACGGTCTGCCATCCTCATTGGGTGCATAGAGATTAGGAATCAACCGACAAGCAGACTTTTTTCCGTACCAGAGAATCGAAATAAAAAACAACAAATATCAGTTCTGAAACTTGGAACCTGCAACGTCCGGTCCATACTTCCAGGAATTCATGACGACGTCTCAAATATTAGAGGGGTTAAAAAGTCCGGCGTGAATAACAACGAGCTAAAGAGGCTGAATGTTGACGTGGCTGCCCTACAAGAGACGCGCTTATCAGACACTGGTGAGCTAACAGAAAGCGATTACACATTCGTCTGGAAAGGAAGAGGTTCCAATTAGCCTCAACTGCATGGAGTTGGGTTCGCCGTGCGAAGCGACATATTAAGTGATTCAGAAAACTGGGAATTGAAAGAAGCTGCATATGCCGAGGCGCACTTTCCACTTTTGGTCCGAAGAAAGCTTGAACGAGCGATCGGTTTGAATCAAACGCTCCTGCGATGACTGCTGTGCTGGGTGAGAAACGCTCAGCATTCTTGAGGTTCGAAGGTATGCCAACAGATGAAAACTCACGTCTTCTAAGAACAGCTAGAAATGAGGTCGAACAGATTGCAAAGCGTTGTGCAAACGAGTATTGGACTGTATTTAGCCTCAATATCCAAAAATCTGCAGATACCGGCAATTTTCACGGTATGGGATCAAGAGAGCCATTGGCCAAAACAAACTTAAAACGGCTGCCATTAGGTCTTTATCTGGTAACCCGATTGTCGACAAAACTCAACAGATGGAAAGATGGGTAGAGCACTTTTCCTCCTTTTACTCTAGGGACAGTACGGTTCTACCGCATGCACTTGAAAATGTCGAACGGTTGCCTACCATTGAACATCTAGATACCAGTCATATGATTGATAAGCTCAATTAGGCAATCGACCGCTCAGCGAATGAGAAGGCCCCTTGTGACGACGGAATTCCACCTGAGCTCATCAAATGCGGTGGAGCAGCATCATTACAGCCTCTTCACTATTTGCTTCTTCAGTGCTGGCAGGAGGAATGTGTCCCACAAGAGATGCGAGACACAAAGATCATCACGCTATTTAAGAATAAGGGTGATAGGGGCGACTGCAACAATTACAGAGAAAACTTCCATCTAAATGTTTCAGGTAAATTGTTTGCTAAAGTCTTACAGATGCGGCTGCAAGTTTTAGCTTATAGAATTTGCTTCGAATCTCAATGTGGCTTTCGCAAAGTAAGATCAACATGATTTTTTCCTGAGACAACTTTAAGAAAAGTGTCGAGAACAGCGTGTGCCATTATACGCTGTTTTTATTGATTGAACAAAGGCATTCGAATACGTCAGCAGAGAGGGTCTCTTTAAAATGCTCGATCTGATAAGCTGCCCCCCAAGGCTGCTTTGAATCGTAATTTCGTTTCACTCAGGCTTGAAAGGCTCAGTCCATTTTAACGGTTTCAATTCTAAAGCATTTAAAATTCGCAGACGTGTCAAACAAGGGTGTTTTCTTGCTTCCACGCTGTTCGGCATTTTCTTTCTTCTGCTTCTGGAGCACGCTTTTGAGACGAGAACAGAAGGCATTTACATACGCACGCAAAGTGATGGCAAGCTGTTTAACCTGAACCGGTTGAGAGCACAAACCAAAGTACGGGATGTAATAATCCGTGACCTGTTGTTTGCTACGATACAGCCTTTATTGCTAACTCTCAAGAGAACCTACTGTCTCTAATGGACTGTTTTCCGTCGGCATGCGAAGACTTTGGTTTAACAATCAACATGATCAAGACCAGAGTCCTTGGTCAAGGGACTGTATCGCCACCAATCATCACTGTTGGGAACTGTCAGCGCGAACCAGTACATCATTTCACATGTCTTGGTTCAACCATTGCGAAGAACCTCTTGCTAGGCACGGAGATTGATAAGCGGATTGGTAGAGCAGCTGTCATTTTGTCCCGATTGGACACTCGTTTTTGTGTAACCGCAAGCAGACTGTAAAAACAAAGATGATGGTATACCGCGCGTGCGTACTGAATGTTTTACTATACGTCAGTGAAACCTGGGCCACCCACGGAAGACACGAACGGAAGCTGAATGCTTTCCATCTACGGAGCATCCGTCGTTTCTTGAACATATCGTGGATGGACAGAGTGACTAACGCTGAAGTGCTTACAAAAGATGGTCTACAGAGCATGTTCACCTCATTACGTCAGCGCCGCCTGCAGTGGCTTGGTCATGTTTATAGAATGTAAAATGGTCGTATTTCGAATGATCTACTCCACGGTGAGCTGCAATTAGAAAGTCGACCATTAGGCAGACCGCCCTTGTGGTACAAATAACTTGATCTTCACCACTAACCTTGGAGTCATCGTGTGAAGTGTCAATTGCAAGCCGGGGAGGAGCAAATTCAGCTCCTAGATGCTGAAAGCAGATCAAGCCGCCGGCGTTCAACTGATGCAATACAACAGAGTTGTGACTATCGTAGAAAGCGCTGCATGAAAGATTGTTCCTTCCGAATCGTACTGCTTAGTCACTCAAAAAGTTGCAAAAAATGAAATTTATGCGATGTGATGTACATTCATGTTCGACATCGACCGACCGAGGCAAACAACAACAATATGTTTTACACATTTCCATAAATGCCGTCATTTAATTAGTGGTAGTGGTAGATGTAGTAGTTTAGTTGTAAGTAGTTGTGCAACCTTCTGCTTACAAATAATATAAATCAGTGTCGCCGAACATTAGGAGATTAGAAATAATAATTAACTTTGTGTTCGTAAGTCAGTCATTTTGAACAGAGAGCATACCAATTCTCGGAAATGCACTCTATAACACTATAGTTATTATAAAGTAATTTATTTCGGAGGCAAAAACGTCCTACTTGAAAAAAAGAAGTTTTGCTCAACTAACAATCAGTTGAATCTCTGAATATTTACAGAGCATTCAGCATCATGGTACACTTTGTTCAGTTTCATCAGATAATATCTGATTAAATTCATATTATCATTTTTAACCTGTAACAAATGGTTAATGGTACAAAAACATAATCATAAGTTCTCCAATCACCTTATTAGCCGCCCGAAGAAAACTGGGTTAGTTGATTTGAAATTGTTTTTGCTTTCAATTCATCGTAAGTTATTTAACTGCAGTTTGTTTCAAAAGCTGACATGTGCCGTTAAGTGTTTATTTACAAGGCTGGTATCTACAAGTGTGCTAGAACCTACCTTTGGTTTTGCGAGCATTTCTTGGTAAATTTGGGTGAAGCTTCAATATTGAAAACGCGAGATATATTAATGAGGAGACAATTGTCTTTTCATCAATTAAATTTTTATGAAAAATATTTGTGTGTGTGTTTATATCCATCGCATTAGTAGGGATCGATTTTTGAATACAACAGTTCAGCAATGAATTACGACACGCTCGAGGTCATTGATGACAAACAGACAGTGTATATAATAATTCCGGGGGATATAAGCAACACATAATCTTGAACATACATAGGCTCCTTTAGTGCTTAACCACGAATCATTAAGTGATTGTGCGTTTGAACATCGGGGTTAGTTGTAAGATCCCTGTTCAAAAGTGCTGTTTAAGTATACATTTGTTCTTCATTCACCCACTGTTTCAAGACTCACTGAATTTAAACTAACTGTCTCCACCTGATGACGGCAAACAGCCAGAAACCGGAAGTGCAGTGTAATTTCGGGCAATGCCAGCAACACACTACTATGGTCATCCATAAGCGCATTGAAAGCTTGACCAAAATCACCACGTGATAACGTGTTTCAACAACGTAGTTCGTTGTAAGAACTATATGCGACAATCAAATTTAAGTATACACTTATTTCCCTTTATGAACTGTTTTAATGCTAACTGAACCTAATGATACTGTGTAAATATGTTAACGGTAAATAGCCAGAAATTCGTAGTGTAGAGTAATTTCGGTGGATGTGACCAACACATCAATTTGATCATCCATAATCGTCTTGAGTGCTTACCACAAATCACTATGAGATTATGTGTTTGAACATCTTGGTTAGTTGTAGGAACCCTCACTCTATCGCTGTAATGTCTACTTCTGAGCAGTACACTGTGTTCTTCCATGTTGTTAATGTTTGATTGTGTTAGGGTTTAGCTATGTTAAACTTGGTCATCTTTGTAAACTGTGTTACCTGAGTGTTATCTGTGTTTGTGAACTGTGTTATCTGTGTGTGCAAGGAAGATTATTTTGACTGCACTAATGCTTCAGTTGATCCATGTGTCTTCATGAGTATCGGAACATCAAAAGGAGAAAACGGATAAATCAAACCACTTGCTTAGAAAAAACATTTTTACATGATGTTACCTCATCTCCTAGGCTTTCATATATATGAACATTGAGGGACATTGAGGATTAGAGAATCATTATTTCCCTTACGTTTTTTCGCTGTTTTTTTCAGATATCGTTGCACCTGAAACATCAACTAGTAAGTATATTAGAGAGCGTCGGATGACGTTGGTAGGAATAACCTGTTTGATCTCGTGAGGTAACTAATTAGTCGAATGCACTTGAACACATCATCATGAACAAAAGGCACACTTGCATGCACACACACACATTACATGACAGGTTTCGTGCTGTTTGCACTCATTAGGAAAGGACTGAAGGATCAGGGACCAAATGCGCATAAAATAGATGATTTGAATAAGAGGAATTGCTCTTGCCTACCACTCTTTGATAAGGTCACCTGTCCAATAATGCATTTTGCGATAGGCCACAATTATGCAATATGTCTCATCATTTTTCCAAAACAATAATTGTTACTATTGATGTTTTGCACACTGAATTGGCAACGGACAATATATGAAGTTTTGAATAACACTTTTGCACGAATGTATTAAGAGCATTGGTAACAATCTAACGATGGTACACTTGGTCGCCACGTGACAAGCAAATAAATAATGTTTTTTTCTCTTGAGGTTCGAGAACCTCTGGACACGTTTCTCTGTAAAAGATAAAAGATTGATACAATAACCGAAGTTTGTTTTGTTGCACCGTTATATGAAATCGCGCTGCACCTATGACTGAGACTTAGTGAGCTATCGCGTTTTAAAGCGCAGCGTGGGTGTCGTCATCACTTGTTCGTGCACTCAGAACATTTTGGCAAATGACATGAAGAATAACCGGATTTTGTTTAAGAACTATCGTGCATTGGTAATGCTGATAAATGTGAGTGCCATAAGATAGTTCAGTTTTAATATACCGTTTAAATTTCGCATATTGATGGTCCTAGTTATCTAAATGTGATATAATTATTTGGTGTCCAACTCCATCAAATGAAATTACCTTACCGCTCAACAGCTTATATTACGCTTAAGTTGTTTCAGGTTTTGTAGGAATGACCACGAGCAGTGGTCGAGTTTCCACATAGTGTTTATCTACGTCAAAACTTTCGAAAGTGAACACAAACAAGGCCTGTTCGCGAAGAGCCCGACATTTGTAAATGAAATTCAATAATTGGCAAAATATTAAGCTTTTATTTAGGACGAAAATCGAATCAACTAGTATGTATAAGGTGAATGACAAATGTTTACATATACATCAATGCCGTTTGTCAGATTGTTGCGCTTACCTTAATATCCGCCATTTGACGTGACTCAAAATGTCGACCGCCATCGTGAGTAGGATTACGCTACGCTGTTTATTAACCAGTATCGAAATTTTCACAATATTCAGCTCAAAGCTGTGACCCGTATCTAAACGTGCTTCTCAATGGCGGAATCACGATATGCCAATGTGCTTCACATGTGAGGCTGTTGACTTCAGTTGTTTCAGAAATGCTTATGATTTGGAACAGTTTCTCAAACATTTCATTGTTTTTTTAATAACTCTAACTAAATAACCTTCATTATTATACATTTGTTATGCTATGTGGTGTTCGAGATGTTTCAGCGTTAGAAGTCTAGATAACAAATTCGATATATGAAAGAGCACATTTTTATTTGATCCTGGCCCCATATAAATTTGTGTAATGTCACAACATTTCACGTTAATATATACATTGTTAGGTTTTATCACATTATAGACCGTACAAAAATGTTATTGGTTGAAAACCTCATTGCGAGTTCTCCGATCAATTTATAGCCACCCAAGGAAATCAAGGTTAGTTGATTTGATTCTCTTTTCCCCTTTAATGCATGGTAAATTCTTTAAATACGATTTACTTCACGAGCTGAGCTGTATAGTTTGTCGTTTATATACAAGGCTGCTATGAACAAGTGGGCTAGTGTTTTCCTTTGGTTTTGCGAGCACTAATCGGTATATTTCGACGAAGATTCAAAAGAGAAGATGCGATATTCATGGTTAAAGATGCAACTGTGTTTGCAATATTACACACAAATATATAGATGTGCTCATATTTACTAAATTTGTAAAGAGTGAAATCCAAATACAACATACCAAATGTGAATAAAAACACGTTTTAAATTCATTTTGACGTATATTCTATTACGTATACAGGTCCAATTACATGAAGAAGACGATGGGAATATCCGGTGTTAGATATATTTTCAAAACACTTCGAATGCGAGGATATGCGTATCCCAAATTCTTCTGTGCGAGATTTTCTGGGCACAATTGTCCTCACCGTTCATTGCATATTAAAACGGAAAATTCTCCGACAAGTTCAAACTGTAGATACTGTTAACGGTGAATAGCATCATTTTTCGTGAGGCAATTGTATCGACGCGTTAGCAGATTAACGACAAAATGCGTGAATTTATTTTCATTATTCGAGTAAATGCTTCCCTGAAATCCGTTCACGTCATTTACGTAACATGCCTAGACGACGCAGCAAATTTCATAGCGTTTTCAAATCTACCACAAATCTAATGCCTAAGTTATTTTCGTCAGTTTTGCAACTTTGACTTTGTTCCTAATGCTAGTACAAGTGTGAACATTCGTGATTGTGTCCAAAATGTATTATTTTGTGATTTGTAAAATTCACCGGAATTTCACTCTGAGAAGCTTTTTTGTTCAATTCATACAGGTTTTTCTGCCGTAAAACACAATTAGATATACTGCTAAGCCACTACATTTTTGATACTATTAGCGAACAGACACATCTTTTTGTCATTATGAATATTTTCATCGTTCATGCGTTTCGAAAAGCAAACAAACTTTAATCCATATGAAATACCATGAGTAATATTAAATTGTTCCTACACTGGAAAATGTATGAAACCGATTTTTTTGACGGCTGAAGTAATTTTGAATAACATAAATTCACTATTTAGAAATGACATTGTTCCGTTCCCTTGGTCGAGTGAAAATTATTATAAATTTTCACGAATATTCAGAGTGATGTTACTTGGACTGCGGTTGGAGGAAACATGTGTTAGGTTAGGTTGAAATTATTAATGATAGGTTCTCGAGAAAAACACAGTGATGGTCAATGTTTGAAGAAATGCTGGATATGATATCAAATAGTGAATGCAAATGATGCAATACAACAAAGTTCTGGCAAACGTTGCAAGCGCTACGGGAGAGATTGTTTCTCCCGAATCAGACTGTTTTGTCATTCAGAAAGTTGCAAAACATGACATCCATGTGATGTGATGTACATCCATGGTCGAAATCGATCGACGGAGTCCAACAACAACATTAAGTTTGTGGTAGTGGTAGATGTAGTAGTTCAGTTTTAAGTAGTTGTGCAACCTACTGGTAACAAATAATAATAATTAGTATCGCCGAACATTGGGAGATAAGAAAGAATAATTTACTTCGTGTTCATAAGTCAGTCAATTTGAACAGAGAGCATACCATTACTCGGAAATGCACCCTCTAGCACTATAGTTAATATAAAGTAATTTATTTCGGAGGTCAAAAACTTCCTGCTTGAAAAATATTTTTTGCTTAACTAACAATCAGTTAAATCTCGGATTATTTACAAATCATTTCGCATCATGGTATACTTTGTTCGTTTTTATCAGATAATATCAGATTATATTCAGAATATCATATTTCAACCTGTAATAAATTGTTATTGGTACAAAAACATAATCATAAGTTCGCCAATCACCTTGATAGCCGCCCCAAGAAAACGAGGTTACTTGATTTGAAATTGTTTTCACTCTTAATTCATCGTAAGTTCTTTAACTGCGGTTTGGTTCAAAAGCTGACATGTGCCGTTTGGTGTTTATCTACAAGGCTGCTATCTACAAGTCTGCTAGTGCTCAACTTTGTTTTGCGAGCAATTCTTGGTAAATTTAGGTAAAGCTCCAAGATTGAAAACGCAAGATTCACTAATGAGGAGACAATTGTCTTTTTATTATTACAATTTATATAAAAAAACAGTTTAACAATGAACTAAAACACGTTTAGGTTTTCAATTCGAGGTAATTGATGGCGAACAGCCAGTGTACATAATTATTTCGGGGAATATGAGCAACACATAATATTGAACAAACATAAGCTTCTTCAGTGCTTGACCACAAATCATCAAGTGATTGTGCGATTGAACATGGTGTTTAGTCGTGAGAACCCTATTTAAAAGTGCTGTTCAAGTATAAAATTGTTTTTCATTTACTCACTGTTTTAAAAACACAGAATTTGAACTAACTGTCTACACCTGATGACGGCAATCAGCCAGAAACCGGAAGAGCAGTGTGATTTCGGGGAATGTCAGCAACACACTACTGTGATCATACATAATCGCATTGGATGCTTGACCAAAATCACCACTTGATTTCGTGTTTGAACAACGTGGTTCGTTACAAGAACCATATGCGACAGACACATTTACGTATACACTTATTTTCCCTCTATGAACTGTTTCAATTCTAACTGAACCTGATGTTACTGTGTCAACATATTAACGGTAAATAGTCAGCAATTCGTAGTGTAGAGTAATTTCGGTGGATGTGACCAAAACATCACTTTGATCATTCATAATCGCCTTGAGTGCTTACCACAAATCACTATGAGATTCTGTGTTTGAACATCTTGGTTCGTTGTAGGAACCCTATGCCACAGTTGCATTCAATCATAAACTAGTTAATTATTTATCAACTAAAACTAATATAACTGTTTCTACCTTAAGACAGCAAACATCCAGAATCCGGTATTGGGGTGTAATTTCGAGGAAAGTTGGCAACACATCACTTTGGTCTTCCATAATCATATGGAGTTCTAGTCCACAAATCAGTATGTGATTCTGTGTTCGAACATGGTGGTTCGTTGTACGGACCCTATGCAACAGTGGTGTTCGAGTATTCACTAGTTCTCCAATTTTGCACTGTTTTAAGTCAACCTGAATCTAACCTCACTGTTTGAAGTGATGTTTTCAAACTCGAACATATCCAGAGACTCAAATGATTTTCTTCACTGCAATGTTCGAGTACATGCAAACCTATGTGATATGTGAATTCTACTCGCTCACATACACGAGCGATATAATGCTCTTGATATATATGAGTAGCACGCAAGTATTGATTGTCCGTTATCTACCGATATTGTCCAATCATCTAGCGTTACCGGTACATTAGAAAACAGGAATAGTTTTATCTAAATCCATGCTGGTTCCTCGATAGCAACTGATTATTCTCGGAATGGTTTATTAGATCGTCATCAATTAGTCGCTCAAGAAATCTCGAAACCACAGGTAACATAGTAACGGGTCGGTAATTAGAAAAAAACGTAGCGATTTCTACCTTTATAATTAAAAGAAATTATCCTAAGTTTCTAATCTGAAGGTATCACTCGACTTGCGAATTATAAACTGGTTTACGATTTATCCACTGTTCCAAGGCTGACTGGAAATAGTCTAACTGTCTCCACATGATGACGACAAAGAGTCAGAAAACGGTAGTGCAGCGTAATGTTGAGGGCTGTTAGCAACACAACACTTTGGTCATCCATAATTGAATGGATTGCTTGAACATAAATCACTATGTGATTCTGTGTTTGAACATCGTGGTTCGTTGTACGAACCCTATGCAACAGTGGTATTTGAGTAGACAATTCTTCATCATTTATGATCTGTTACAATGCTTACTGAACCTGATAATACTATGTCAAAATTATAACAGCGGATAGCCAGAAATTCTTAGTGTAGAGTAGTTTTTGTGGATGTCAGCAAAACATCACATTGATTATTCATAATCCCCTAGAATGCATGCCTCAAATAACTATGTGATTCTGTGTTTGAAAATCGTGGTACGTTTAACGAACCCTATGCAACAGTGGTGTCAATGTTTACAATAGTTTACCATTTACACACTGGTTCAAGGCTCAGTGAAACTAATCTTAATGTCTCCAGCTGATGACGGCGAACAGCCAGAAACCGGTAGTGCAGTTAAGCTTGTTGGTCATTGTTGTACAATATTGGTAGGACCAAACATTTCAATTCCAATAGCCCGAACCGATGTAAACTTGTTTTTATTCCAAATCACAATGAAAAAGCTCATTTCATAAATCAATTGTAAAAGGTATTTGAATCTTTATATAACAATTTGGATGTCTATGTAAAATTCATAGTTTAATCATTTTGTAACCTGATCACATGTCCAATAGGTCAAACCTGTGAGCAACTCCGTACGGCAAGACCAATTTGTTTAAATCCAACCCGAAATCAATGAAACATTGTACGGAGTATTGCCGCTGATACTTCGTGCTGTAACATCTATGAACTCCTAGTCGCAATTTCAAAGAACCTGCGAATAGTAGATCGAGATGGTCGTATAAATGCTTGCTAAGAATAGAGATGAGTTATGGTTATCTTGCAATAGCCGAGAGTAAACTAATCTCGCTCAACGTTAGACTGTTAGGAAACATATGAATTTTCGTTGTGTTCGTGAGAAAATTAATGTGTACAGAAAGCATTCAACTACTCAGGGTTGCACCCTCTAGAACTACGATTAATATAAATTTATATTCGATAAAAAATACATTTTTGGTTGAGTAAATATTAATCCGTTGAAACAATTAAAATAAAATGTTCCGATGAACAGGATTATACGTGGCAGTTCAGCAAAGGGAATGGACTTACAAACAGTACTGAAAAAAAGATTTACTGCAACTTTACTCAACAAAATTCGATGAGAGTTCATTATGAATGTCGCAATTAGATTTTGTTACCACATTTTTCAGAAAATCACTGATTATATGTTCCTAAATGATTAGCTGACGCAAATTGTAGGTCCGTGATACGAAATTTATTCGATTTTGTTCACTTCACAGTTACCGGAGCCGGAACAAGAAAACGGAGTAAGTATTGAGAATGAATGGATAAATGAATTTGTAAATTGCAAATGTAAAATTCTTCATTGATTATCAAAATATCAACCTGTAATCCACAGTGACACGAAGCTAGTACAACAAAACTGTGTTACCCGGAAGCATGTGTTCATTTTATATTCCGCGTCATCCACACACAATTAACTTACAGTTATTTGACTACTGAAAATCCTCCAGTGAAAAACCTAATGTTTCAACTATAAGGCACATATTAGTTGAGGGCTTACACATAGAATTCGACTATCTCACTTTCAAATCAACAGAAATGAACATTTGGGCCGTATTTTACGTAAAACAAACTACGATATCTAGTGTTAGGTGATCTCGTTGCATATTTAACAATAAACCCTTTACAGAAGAAAATATATATCATAATACCATGGATCTAACCGTGTCGTCCCACGAAACGAAAGAAACTTCGGCCTTTTGGAATATTACCTCTTTATAAATCATTGCTAACATATACTTATCCGGTGTTCATTAGAGCTATATAATCTTTGACCATCATCCATCAATTGAATGAAGTTTTATATTAAATAACCCCATGTGCATGAATCAACAATCCATATATGCACGCTTTTCCATCAAGCAAATCACAACCGTTTCGCTAAAGGCCATGTATTTAACACTTGCTGTGATATATATATAGGATCAGTATATATATATACATATATATATACGTGCCCCGATGTCTTCTTTTATTAGGATTGTGACCAATCTATACTCGTTTGATTATTGGTATTTATATGAAAAATGTAAAATATTTTCCGTTCTAATCAGTTGCACTTCAAAATGTTTGATTTCCGTTTTCTCAAAATCTTATTTTGATTCTAGATTTTGTTGTAAATGTACCATACGAATTTACGAAAATCCAAATATGCAACATGTGTGATGCCTGATGTATTGTTCGAAAGCGTGTCATAAGGCAAATGCTATTATTCGATTTGGTGATATGAAACAATATCTAGACATTGCTTTTTTTACGAAATACGCCATGTGCAAACTTTGTTCTCGAAGATGACATTTCGAGACCAACATAAGCACTAACTTTACTAAATACGAGCAGATATACACGCTCGTTGATGATTAAACTCCGACGTTGCCTTCAAATTTACTCAAACTACAAGACAGGGGTAATCTATTTCAGAACAATGAAAATAAAAAATATGTAAGCAGATGCAAGCACGTTAAATAGGAAAGGTCATTTCAGCCCATCATATTTAATAAAAAGGTCGATCGTATGTTTCAGCAAATTTGGAAATTTGAACAATCTTTTCAATTTGGAGTTACATATTAACATTTGCATTGCTAAGCGGTGTGACGGCAGTATGCCAGTCTCTTTCGCAATTTGTCAACGATATGACTTATATTGAATAAAAAAAACCTTATTCCGTGTTCTTCGATCAATTATATAGCCGCCCAAGTAGATCAAACTTATTAGATATGATTTTTTTTTTTCGCTTTAATATGTCGTACGTTCTTCAAATGTGAATTGGTTCCGCAGATCAGCAGAATGGTTTCGCGTTAATCTTCAAGGCTGCTATAAACAAGTGAACTAGTATTTACTTCTGATTTTGAGAGCACTAATGGGTAGATTTTGTTAAATATTCAATAACAAATAGTTGGAGAGACAATTGTCTTCGCAACATTACACATATTTTTGTGGAGTCGTAAGTCTTCACCATTTCTAAGGAGTGAATTCCAAATTTGTAACAGTGGAACAGTGAATTGAAACACGTTCAATTATTATTTCGTGAGCGTATTGTACTACGAATGCTTTTCTGATTACATATAGAAGACCACATAAAATTACTCGTGTGTCTTACTGTATCCACCTGATGATGACAAAGAGTCAGAAAACGGTAGCGCAGCGTAATGTTGAGGGCTGTTAGCAACACAACACTTTGGCCATCCATAATTGCATTGATTGCTTGAACATAAATCACTATGTGATTCCGTGTTTGATAATCGTGGTTCGTTGTACAAACCCTATGCAACAGTGGTATTTATGTAGGCAATTCTTTATCATTTATGATCTGTTACAATGCTGACTCAACCTTATAAAACTGTGTTCAACTGTTAACGGCTAATAGTCAGACATTTTTATTGTAAAGAATTTTTGGTGGACGTGAGAAACAAATCACTTCGGGCATCCTTAATTGCCTTCAAAACGTGACCAAAAATCACTATGCGATTCTGATTTTGAACATCGTGGATCGTTGTACGAACACTAGTCAAGAGTGTTATCGAGATATACCCTTGTTTTTATCATTTATTCACTGAATCAAGGCTCACTAAAACTAAACTTACTGTTTCCGCCTACTGACAGCGAACAGCTAGAAACCGGTAGTGCAGTAACATTTTGGGGGATTTTAGCAAAAAAACACTTTGGTCATCCTTAAGTGCCTTGTTTGCTTGATGGAAAGTCACTTTGGGATTCTGTGTTTGAGCATCGCCGTTATTTGTAAGAACCTTATTTAGGAGTGGTAATTGATTATAGACATGTTTCCCATTCGCCCACTGTTTTAGGACTCACTGAATGTAAACTTACTGTCTCCACCTGATCACGACAGACAGCCAGAAACCGGAAGTGCATTGTAATTAGGGCGGAATGTCAGCAACACACTACTTTGGTCATGCATTGGAGCATTGATTGCTTGACCAAAATTACTATATGATTCTGTGTTTGAATAACGCGGTCTGTAGTAAGAACCATATGCAACAGTCACATTTGAGTATACACTTATTTTCCATTTATGAACTGTTTCAACGCTCAATAAAACGTAATAGTACTGTGTCACAATTTTAACGGCAAATAGCCAGAAATTCGTACTGAAGAGTAATTTTAGTGGATGTGAGCAACACATCACTTCGGTCACCTATAATCGCATCCGAGTATTTGACCAGAAATCACTCAGGGATTTTGTGTTGGAACATTGTGGTTCGTTGAGGAACCCCATGAAACAGTGGCATTAGAGTATAAACTGGTTTCCCATTCATCCACTGTTTGAAGGCTCCATGAAACGTATCTCACTGTCTCCACCTGATGACGGCAAATAGCCAGAAATCGGTAGTGCAGTTTAGCATGTAGGTTATTGTTGTATAATATTGGTAGGACCAAACATTTTAATTCTATGAGCCCAAACCGATGTAAACTAGTTTTCTCCAAATCACAATGAAGAAAGCTCATTTGCATTTGTTCGCACTAAAACAACCTCACTTTTGGTCTTGTGTTGTTTGCACGAATACACTAATAACATTAACATAAGGATTCTCATGCGCATGAAACAGCGGAGAAATCATAAAGGAAACTGCACCTATATGCCACTGTTGCATAAGGTTCGTACGACTAAGCTCTTCAATCACATCATCCCACACTCATGCAGGTAGCGTTTAAGCCCATGGTAATGAAGGAGAAAGCTAGTTTGAATACACATCCATCTCTCTCACACTTGAATACCCGTGCTATGGATTGTGATTAAGACTCAGACGAAATCAGTATTTCGATTCAGACAGTTGTCTTCAGCAAATAGAAATAAACATGGAAATTTACTTGCGTTTTAGAAGGTTTGTTCGATTAATTATTGTCAAATATTTATCCAAGATTTATTGTTGGAACACATCCAGTGCGTTCAACTGAGCGAGAAAGACCCCTAATGATGCTTCATTCAAGCCCAGTCCGAAAATGCTCAATTACTCATTTATCAGTTTTATGTATCGTTACCATATAACCCAAATATAATGTTAAGAAATTAATCGCTCAAGCGATATATTATCACCCTCTTAAAATGAATGTCTACTTTAAGGAGTACACGTGGTGTTACAATGTTGCGAACGCTTACTTAAGTTAAAGCTGCTAGGCAGATTAATTTTATTTGCTAAATGGTGTAGTTTATTAGTTTCTTAACAAACGTCGGAACATTTGATAACATGTTAAATGACACAACGGGTTGATCGTATCTCTTACTCGAAACATGATTTTGCTGATGTATGTTAGCTCACAATTATTGTCTTTCTCGATTACATGTACTTCAATTAACATTGATAATTTGTAAATTCTTTTCTTCTCTTATGCTTTCAGCTGGTGATACAGGAATGGATTTTACTGGAGCACCGAAAAGTTAGTTATTTTGACGGCACATTACGTTTGCTCGCTATCTCAATTGTATGCAAAATCATATAATGATAATCATTCACATTACTTCCTGAAAGAGCAGCACAGCAATAGCATACATCACAAATAAGCAATGGTGACGCAAAGCCACAGTGCTGATTCCAGGATAGACCATTGCGGAGTGCCACTCACGATACAGATTTCATGGATAATACACTTTCAATGTAATTTCTAATTTCATGTAATCCCAAACCGCTACTTATTTGTTACCTAGAAGTATCTTAGCACAAGAACAGTATTTAAATGTATCAGACTTGCGCTTTTTAGAATGAGATTGTTTAGTTAGATGACGTTGTTTCGTATTCAATCACAATTCTTCCTATCAGTACTATGTCCATTTCATAAATCAATTGTAAGAGGTATTCGAATCTTTATAAAACATTATGAATGCTTATGTAAAATTCAAGGTTGAATCATTGTGTGACTTGGACACATTTTCAATCGGTTAAACCTGTGAGCAACTTTATACGGCAGGACCAATTTGTTTAAATCCATTCGAAATCAATAAATCATTGTACCGAGTATCGCCGCGAATACTCCGTGGTGTGACATCTATAAACTACTAGTCGTGATTTCAAAGAACCTGCGAAACGTGGATGAAGATAGTCGTGTAAATGTTCTTGCATGCTTGCTAAGAGTAAAGATAAGCTATGGTTATCTTTCAAGAGCTGAAAGTGAATTAATTCCGCTTAACGTTAGACAGTTGGGAATCATATGAATTTTCTGTGTGTTCGAGAGCTAATCAATGTTTACAGGAAGCAATATACTTTTCAGGGTTGCACCCTCTAGAACCACGATTAATAGAAATTCATATTCGATAAGGAAAATGAATTTATGGTTAGGTGAATATTGATCCGTTGAAACAATTGAAATAAAATCTCTCGATAAACAGGGTTATACGTGTCAGTTTAGCGAAGGGAAAAAACTAGCAAAAAGTACTGAAAATGTGATTCACTGCAACTTCAATCGACGAAATGCGATGCGAGTTCATTATGACAGTCACCATTAGATTAGGTCACCACATTTCTCTTAGAATATCAGTGATAATATGTTCATAAATGATTAGCTGACGCACATTTTAGGTCCGCGATTAGAAATTTATTAGATTTTCCTCATTTTACAGAAACCAGAACCGGACCAAGTAAACTGAGTAAGTATTGAGAATGAATGGATAAATTAATTTGTAAATTGCAAATGTAATATTCTTCATTGATTACGGAAGTGTGAACGTGTATTCCACGGTGATATGAAGCTAGTACAACATAAACTGTGCTACCCGCGAGCATGTGTTTATTTGATATTCCTCGTCATCCACACACAATTGACTTACAGTTTTTCGACTATTGAAAATCCTCCAGTGAAATACCTAATGTTTCAACTATGAGGCACATATAAGTTCAGGGCTTACACATTGAATTCGACTATCTAACTCTCAACTCAACTGAATTGGACATGTGGGCCGTATTGTACGTGAAACAAACTACAATACCTATTGTTAAGCGATCTTGTAGCATTTTTAGCAATAAACTCATTCACAGAAGATTATATATATCATAATCCCATGGATCTACATATGTCGTCCCACCAAACGAAAGCTCATTCCATTCATAGTTCACATATAATTCTCTCGTGTTCAATAAAGCTATATACTGTTTGACCATCACCAACTAATTGAATGTGCATGAAACAACAAAACATATATGCACGCTTTTCAATCAAGCAACTCACAACCGTTTCGCTAAAAGCACATGTAATTGAACACGTTGGGTGTGAGATCTATATACGTGCCCCGATGTGTTCTTTTATTAGGATTGTGACCAATCTATACTTGTTTCAATATTGGTATTCAAACAAAATATGAAACATATCTACCGTTTTATTCAGTTGCACTTTAAAGTGTTTGCTTCCCGTTTTCTCAAAATCTTATGGTTTTAGATTTTGTTGTAAATGTACCATACAAATTTTCGGAAATCCAAATATGTAAAATATCTGATGCCTAATGCGTTAGTCGCAAGTGTTATAAGGCAAATGATTATATTCAATTTGGTGATATACAACGGTATTCAGGCATTGCTGTTTCAAGAAATACGCCATGTGTAACCGTTGTTTGTGAAGAAGACATTTCGATACCAACATTAGCTTTAATTTTACTAAATGAAAGCGGATATACACGGTCGTTAATGATTCACTTTTGACGTTGCCTTTGAATGCACGAATAAACAAACTTATACAACAAGATAGGGGTAATCTATCTTAGAACGATGATAATAATATAATATGTATGCAGATGCAAACACGTTGATTCGGGGAGGTCATTTCAGCCCATCAGATTCAATAAAAAGGTTGATCGTATGTTTCGGCTAATTTAGAAATTTAAACAATCTTTTCAATTTGAAGTTACATAATAATACGCGCATTGCTATGGGATTCGCAATTTGTGAACGACATGCCTCACGTTGGTAAAAAAAAACTTATTACGTGTTCTCCGATAAATTTTATACTGACCCAAGTAAATCAAGTTCAGTAGTTATGATTTTATTTTACGCTTCAATGTATCGTACGTTTTTCAAATGTGGTTTGGTTCCGGAATCAGCAGAAAGGTTTCGCGTTTATTTTGAAGGCTGCTATGAACAAGCTAATTAGTATTTATGTCTGATTTAGGGAGCAATAATGTGTAGATTTTGTTAAATATTTAATATCGGAATGCGGAATTTATAGTTTTTGATGTAGAGTTGTTCGTCTCCACCAATTCTAAGGAGTAAATTTCAAATTCAACAGTGAAACAGTGAATTGAAACACGTTTAATTAATTATTCGTATGCGTATTCCACTACGAATGCTGGTCCGATTACATATAGAAGACCACATAAAATTATTTGTGTTAGAAAGAATTTTAAAAACACTTTGTGTGTGGATAACTGCGTCATACATTTTTCTGTGTTAGAGTACCTGATTTCAATCGTCTACACCCATGAACGCATATTATACTCGAAAAGCATTTGATAATCTTAAACTTTACCTTATACAAACGGTAAATAACAACATATTTTTGTGAGGCCATTGTTTTGATGCGTGAGCTAATCAAAACGAAATTGTGTGTATCTGTTTCCATTAATCAAGTAAAATGTTCTCTCAAACCTGTCAGGATTTGTCGTAACATGCATAGAACACGCTTTAAATTGTAAACTTGTTTATGAATCTACCACCAACCTCGTACCTATATTCATTTATTCAGTTGTACAACCTTGACATTGATCGTCAAGGTAATTCAAGGTTCTTAGTTTTATGAAAGCGATATGCTCAACAACGACAAATGAATGGTAAAAATGAAACTTCAGATGTATCAACAATATAAGGAAATAGTTTAAACAGTATATAGATATTCTGGAAACGAATAATGCAATACAAGTTCGTATAATTTCGCTTCAAATTCATCCAAGCTAGTGAAGTGAACAAAGGTTGAAGGTAAACTGTTCCAAGTGGAACAGACACGGACGGAGTAAAAATACTTTCTATAGTTAAGCCGGGAATGTGGTATGACCAGCACATATTCATGTGTTCGATTGGTTTGTATAATGCACCATCAACGCGTACATTGTTTGTGCGATTTGTTAGGTAACCATTCAGCAAATTCAACAACTTTCCAAATACACCAAGCCTTTCAAGCTTCTGCAGTAGTAGGGAATGGTCAACACGATCGAATGCTTTTGATATATCTAAGTTGCACGCATGTTTTGATTGTTCTTTATGTACCAATTTTGTCCAATCATCTAGCGTCACCAGTAAATTGGACAAACAAGAATAGTTTCGTCTAAATTCATGCTGTTTTTCTTAAACCAACCGAAAAATCTCAAAATGTTCCATTACATCGTCAACAATGCGTCGCTCCAGTAATTTTAAAATCACAGGAAACAGAGTAACGGGTCGGTAATTAAAAACTTCGGAGCGATTTCAACCTTTGTGAATAGGAGAACTTTTTTCACATTACCAATCTGTTGAAATCACTCCACTCGCCATTGTTCGCTCAAACAAGTAAGTGATTATTTGTATGGCAAATCCGCAAATTGCTTCAATAGTTTCGGAGTAATCCCGTTCGCCCCAGAAGTCTTTCCGGTTCCAAGATTGAATAAACTTTAAATGACGCGGTTCGAAGTGACAGTTATTTCACTTAGGGCAACATTGTTTGAAGTTGTTGGATTTGGGATGTTTACTACATGTTCTATCGGGTTGAATACCGATGAATAAAGCGCGTTTGAAGCATCAGCAGTTCGTGCTGCAATTGTTGGTGGAAAGGTAGTACAAATCACTACAAATGTGATATTTCGTGATTGTAGCCAATCTGAATAATTTTAGAAATTTTACTGTTTAATGGAAATGAATTTCTAGAAACCCGTTTGTGCAAAGCATTCAGGTTGTTCTTCGGTAGAACACAATCAGCAATACTGCTAAGTTGCGTACATGTTTAATATTATATGGAAAAAAAAACATTCTACCGTCATTCTAAATATGTACATCGTTCATGCGGCTTAGGAAGCGAACAAACGTCAATTCTTATGGGATGCTATGAGTTATAATAAATTGTTGCAACATTGAAAGCTTCATGAAACTAATTTTTCGATTGTTGAATTAATTTCAAATTCTATAACTTCTGTTTCCGAAAACGAATCTGTTTAGTTAACTGGTTGGAGTGCAAATTATTTTAAATTATTACGAATATTCAAGTGCGATTTTGTGACACTGTGGCTTATGGAAAAATCTATTTGGGTAGGCTAAAATTTGTAATGTTGAGGTCGCGAGAATAACTCAGTGATGGTCTATGTTTAAAGCAGAGCTTAATATGTTATCGATTAGCGAATACACTATTTTGCTTTTTTTTCTAGGCGACTTTGACATTGTCTAGAAGATCTCACTCGATTCGCTTAATCGCTGATAGGACATTCTGTAATATAGTATATAAGCAAGTTTGTTATGAACGAGAGCTCATTGATAAGAAGATGTTGACAAATCTTAGTCATCTTATTAAACGGCAGAGATTTTGAGCAAAACCTAACTAACTGATATATATCATCTTGTTATTTGCGTATATTAATGTTGTCTACTGAATTAACTACGAATTAGATGATGCAGAATATAAAATCAGATATAACTCATGATCTTTTCTAATCTAAAATTCGAAAAGAATTAGCAAAATGTGCTCCATTGTCTACATAGTATGAGCCTAACCCTTTCAACATTCTTCTCCGTTTAACGAAAATTACAAAATAATATTTGGTTTTGAATCAGAATGTTTCTTACATTCATATCATATCAATTATAGATAGACAGATAATTTAAACTATTGCAAATTCGACGCGATAGTTGTCATGTCAAATTATTCTTATATTTTCTATATATTTCAAAAATTGATCTTCGAGACACATAGCTGAAAACAACTTTAGATATAACCTTATAACTGTTATTTAATTTCCGTTTGCGTACATAATTATGAAGAAGCCTAAAGGGGTTGAATTGCATTTCACTGTTGAACCAATGTATGAGAGGATAATAAAATTGACAGGTTTCCCAATCAGGCAAAGAGATTAAATCTTACGGACCAAGTTGAATCATTTAATCATCTCGCCGTTCTATTTATACGATGTAATAAAATACGTGGATATTACACTTCTGAAATTAAAGTAGAAACGGAAAGATAATTGTTAATTTTATATTTACATATTTTAATATCGGATCATTTTTCCACTTCCGACTCACTTCTGTCATATTACTAAAATTGCGTTTTTTACATCAAATTAAGCAATGATTTATTGAAGCAAATTATGTTTGATTTCAGCCGTAACGTCAACCAATAAAAAGCCAGCTTCGGAACGAGATATTGAAAGTAAATTCCTCATTTACATTCAGATGACATTTTTATTCACAAGCCAACAAAAATGCGATTAGAATTGAAATTTTCAGTTAGTCAATATATTTGTTAATCCTATTCAACATTTAATTTTTATTTCTGTAATGAAAAAGATATTATAACGTAGGACGAGTGGCTCAAATTATACCCAACGTTTGTATGCCATAGAAATCAGGATTCTCACCGGGTAGTCTGCATCTGGTGATTGCAAGCAGTAGAAAACCGGTCAGGGTGTGCATATGGCGGAAATGCACGCAAGTTGCTTTAAATCTCACGTATTGAATCTGTCAACATGTTTTCGCAGACAGAGCACCTTTGGATATAAATGGCAGCCTTACCCCACAGTAGCAAATCAATTCAAATCTACTTTATCTGTGGATCTTGGTCGTATTATACTTACCATTTGAGAGCAAACAACAAGAAAGCAGTGAAACAGAATGCGTGTTTGTGAAATGTAAAGCCTTCATACTTCTTCATTTTCGTTCAATCTTATGGATCAGACCCATCATCGCGCGTGTGTGTGGACGTGCTAGACCATTATGATCACGCAATTTTTTTTTCAAACCGTGTATGGCAATTTAAAGTATGTTCATCGCTCAGCCGCTGTTTCAAATCATTCGCATCCTGAATGGACTGCCTCAAGGAGACGAGTGAATAAGAGAGAAGAAGGATTTTGTTTTGAGGATTAAGGGAAAGCATCAGAGCACACTTATTTTGTATACTGTACTCCTATATTTTGAATATTTAATCATGATGTTATATACCATAATCTGTCGTTCTGCAACTACCGAATGCTACAATAAAGAAATCTTTATTAACATGTTCTATATCAGTGAAACACATTTCATAATGCCAGAATAAAAAAATAAAAAATATTCAAAATAAAAATAAAAAATACGTACGTAGTTCAGATGTACCATGTCAAGTATTAATTTAACATGCATGCTTTTGCATGACAGAACTGTGTGACATATGTTATTGACAATAAGATAAGCTCTCATCCCATTAGTTGTGAGGCATTGTGCGAAACGTCGTCTGCATGCTAGGTTGAGGGGGATGATGCTATTTCTTGCTGAACATCAAAAATGCCGCAGGAGAGCAAAGTCGCCTAGCAAACGTGTAATGAAAATTGACGTTGAAGATATTGAACCTCCTGAATTACATTGTATATTCGTTTTGGAAGCAATGGAAAATAAAACAATAATGCGATTTATGATTTCATGTATGGTCGTCATCGACCGAATGATTGCAACGACAACTTTCGAGTTCAAATCATTAAAGTCTATTAATTGAACAATCTATCTTTTCTACCAGAATTCAGATTCAGTTATCGTGAGCGTTTATATTTATCGACAACGAAGTAGTTTGAAATGTATTTCAGCCTCATTCGTTTCATATTATAAAAGGCACATTTTGAAATTACCCAAATGAATACATTTCTGATTTAAGAAATAATATATATATATATATATATATATATATATCTATATATCTATATCTATATCTATATCTCTATATATACTCTATCTCTCTATCTATATATATATATATATAAGTTAAGTCGAAATCTAATGATTAATATACAACATTATCACTAAATTGTATTTCAATTTCCGATGGCAATATTTGGCAAACATATTCATGTTCGTTTGCACAACTCCGTCATCATTTAGATTCACATATTCATATTTTTCGATATTGACCATTAAAATAATACATCAAATGTATTTTTCTTTCCACGATTTGAATGTTCGACTGAAACGAATAACAATAATATATATATATTTTGCAGTTGGTTCTAAAATAAAATACGGTAAGGTTACTAAGTTAACCAAAAACACATTTTGAGACCATCAATTTGGAAACACATTACAAAATTTAACAAAATATGAACATCGCACATTTATCTGACAGTTATGAGAACCAAACAATGGTTCCAAAGTAAGTTGTGTATTTTCAATTAAATCTCATATTAATGAACATCGAATGTGTGTTAACCAAATACATAGAATGTGCTTTACTAAAAGTGATGCAACTGTTATCTAATTCATCAGTGTATTTTATTTCACTATGAAATTATGATAGCAATTATTAGATGAATATCTGCCACCTGGAAATACTCGCAGTAAAAGATGCATGCCAGAGCGAACATTTATAAAGTGACCAATAGAGTCATTCAGAACAATTTGGCATCAATTCCGAAACTACGGCAATCGAGGTTGATATGAGTAAAGAATTGCACCATCGAAACTAGTTTCTCTTCAGGTTATTATAAACATTCTGAACAACCAGCCATTGAACACGAGTTATTTTTGCTTACTATGTGAACGAAATAGAAATTATCGAAGAAACAATCTACACAAGTTATTTTCTTTACGTCATTGACCTAGCTGGGCCTAAAGTTACGAAGCCCAAAATCAAAGCCCTGAAATCACATCTCCTTACATGCTCGTTCAATAAACGGGAAATGGAAACCATTCCTGGTGAAAAGAACACATTTCCGATAATTGAATCACTGCTAACGAGTAGCAAATTCTTATAAAACAATTCTCATGAAATTAAAGAAGAACAACGCACGTTTTTTTTTAAATTTTGCTGGATATAATACCCACTAATCACCATCAAGTTTGAAATGCGTTTGTAACTGTTTGGATTAATTTCGAATACATCATTTGGAGGGAGGGAAATCTTGGTACACAATCTTACTGCAAGTTAAAAAATTCCAAAGGTATCTACTACCTTGATCTTCGCAAATGCATTATTATTCAAGGTGGCTTTCCAGATTGCATGAAGTCAGATCGCCACCCGATTATGGTAACTCATATGATTTTCAATTGATTCAGAAGAAATTTCATGAATTGTTTTTCTGCCTTTGAAATTTTGTCACATTTTATTCCATCTATGTTCATCTTTGTTACTGGTCTTGATGCAATTTGGCGATGTAGATCATTTGAATCTATCTATCGCGTGCAACCACGTCAAATATAATTGGCTGAGTATCCTGGATGTTGTTGACTTTGGCGTGTTTCCATTGGTCTAAGATACAACACAACAATTATTCTAACGAAATAATACTAACGCAAAAATTCATGATATATCCTGATTCTAAATGGAATGCTAAAAACCAAGTCTATTACCTCACAATATATTGCTTTCCTCAACTGAGGATATCGTTAATTGTAATTATTTATAGCAAATTCATAACCCCTTATTTTCTGAACATGGAGAGATAAATAATATATTTAAAACATGTCTCGGCTAACGTGTCGTATCGCTGAGAAAACAGTAATACCAAAGTTTGTCCTCCTCCACGCGTTGAGCGAATTAACACTCTTCACCATTGTCAACCCATTCTGGATTGATCACGTTTCACCTAAAATTATCAGTTAGAGATCACATATGTCCATATGACAATCCGTTAAGCAGCTAAATTCACCGTTTCTGTTATTCGCTGAGGCATCAATTGCGATCGAATAGAAAACAAGTGTGCTTTCCTTCAATAGATGACCCCTTTGTCAACAGATGTAAAAAGTCTCATTGAAACATAGTTAATAGCAACCCTGCTCACAGCGTACGGGAGGAGTTTCGAAACAAAAATTGAATAATTTATTACGAATTCGAGGGAATATATGAAGCTCATCATCGTGGATTCCAAAATCGAATCGATATTCCTACTAACTACACAAATCGATGAAATATGCATATTAGAATCTTCATTCATGTACGATTTTTTTATAAAGTAGGTTCGGGTTAGTTTGGGTTAAACAGCCACTTATGCAAACGAACAAATTCATAGAGCGGGGCATTGAAATCGGCCGTGCATGAAATTAATTATTCCGCAGTTTTTTCAACATTTATCGTTGAATCTCAACGCTAGCTGTAGGCAAAATGCATCATTTATCGTATAAACTGAGGTCAATTCTCGACGCGCAATTGTGAACGAATTACGAGATTTGTTCTGACATTGTTGTCTCAAATTTTTGTTCACCACAAGTGGAGATAATCAATCAAGACGGAAAAGAAACATTGTTCAGTCGACAAATTGATATCTGGAGCTGTGGGACAATTTGTTTTGAATTATTTGGTGAATTGTTTGGAACTGCTTGAAATTCGTTTATATGAATAAAGCCAATTACCTATTCTTCTTTTTCATTCAAAAGCAATCGCAACTTTTACATAGATTCTATATAGCCCAAAAGCCACATCTAAGCCAAATTATGTATCACAAATATTTAAATTGTCAACATATAATTTTTTTCTTAAGTTTTCTTGTCTCGCGTAAACCGGTGGTGAACTCAGAATCAACAGATTTATAATGAACTTGCTCACGTTTGAGTTGGTCCGGGTCATGTCTCTACCACGCCTCGAAAATGGAGAACTTAATGTTACTATATACAATTAGATGTACTTTTTTGTTTTAACACAAAATGATTTTCATACCAAAGACGTCCACTAGACTTTTGTTGGAAGAGTGTTTGAGAAATTATCAGGCGGACATAACTTATCCATTTACATTCAATTTTAACGTTTATAATGTCGCGCTTGTGATTGCATATGTGCTGAACGTTTCTGAAATTCCTTAACACGGTATGTGGTCCCAATATTTGAGAATAAATTGGAATGAAATTTGCTACCGAAAATATTTCGTGAGACATACATTTGATATGATCTATGCTTTAGTGAATGTGAAGGACGGTTAGTTTTCAAAAATTCATTTTTTTGGTTTTGAAACAATATATATCCAGTCATATTACACCAATAGGACATCTTTAGATGGTTTGATTGAAAGATACCTAAACAAGTTAAACGTAGTCTATTATACCTAAATCGAGTGGTTGCATTGGGATTTATGTGAATGTTGTTTAATTGAGGAGACATTCTTCAAGTTAACTACATGAGTTAGAGATCCAGATTTATAAGCCAAACATCATTATCCGGACACCAAAGTGCAAGCAGATCGGACAAATATGACTACGACAATGTAAGCTAGGTTTGTAAGAATTGCCCAAGAATTAGTCGAGTGACAAACCTGTTTATAAATATCAACCAATTTTTGCCAAAACCATCTACATTTTCATACGTTTGATGACGACTATCCATTATCGAAGCAATATACTCAATGTTATCAGTTAGTTGAGTGCAATGTCTAAGCGAATATATGATTCTGAACCCCAAAGTTGTCATTGTCGTACCACGCATGACAAAATTATCTACAGTATTTCGTTTCACAGATTGCAAATAAGTCTTTTCGATTCTGCCTCTAGACTGTCATATCTGATTAGCTTTAGGTCACACGAGTCCTTATGATGCTAGCGTATTCTGTTCTGTTTGCCCAGCTGAACAGATCAGCTCAAGTGTTACTCATTAATACACGATTTCTTTATATAAAGCAGGGCAGCACAATATGATGACGGCTTGATTAGAAGCAGTAATGTTTCTGCCTATTTTATTTGCCGTTAGAGAAACTTCATTCATAAAAGGAGAGTTCGAAATGAATCAGTTAGTCGAAAGTCTTTGTGAGGTATCGATTCTGGATCGCGAGCAACGTCTGTTTCTTCCGCAGAAGCTTGTGTTTCGATGAACATGCGTCTGGTTCAATATACAATTATCTCTTCACTCCTGATCTACTTCTGATAGACTTGCGTGATCAATGCGAACCGATGAAACTCTTCCAATTTGCCTTACACCCATAATTAGTTATTACGCGTACAGGAGCGAATTATTTGCGCTGAAAATCAACTTTACACACATTAGGGTCATGCATCTTAATCCTAATCCTCTACAAAAACGACAGATGTTTCTGGAGATAGATTATATAAAAAAAACATGTTTCACCGGTCCAACCTTAAACTTGATATTTTAAAAACGTTTGGGCTTAGAATCAAAAGAATTCTTAAATTTGAGATGCAGTGATACAAATATAAGCTATTTAACTCTTAACTTTTCATGAATTTAAAATAAACCAATGCGCACGGAATCTTTTGAAACATCGAATCATTTGGATGACTATTACATACAGGTTGAAGAGTGTGCTATAATGTTTATTTGGCTTCAGAGTAAATCATAGGATTGAAAATCTAGTGATGACGTGAATAACTATGCATTGAACATACACGAAGTTTGTACATGCAGATGTGTGACTTCATTTAGCCTCGATCACCCCCATCTTTCCTACAACGAAATCTACTAGGTTGTCATATTATGATTAATTGACGTGACAAACTGGTGAGTGTACATTTTCAAATACAAGCCTAAACACATTTTTTTGTCTCATCTATAATATTAAGATTATTACAGAATTTGATTCGAACTGTTTGATTTAATACTGATCGTATATTGCTACAAAATGTAGGCGATGACCGTAAGTTCAATTAATAACATCACATTTATTCACCGATGAAATTGTTAACATTAGGCGATTGGAATAAAAACTCGAAATGCAGAATGTTATAGTACAGTAACCTTTACGTACTTTGAAGGGTGGCGTCTATCATATCGGACGATGTTACAATTGATAAGATTCGTGAAGATTTGATCCGGATTATCTTAGTATGAATTAAGATGCAGTATGTACCGTTTAAATCTACCAACAATGATTTAAGCGAACATTTCTCAACACAGATGCATCGTTCGTGTAGGATGTTTGCCAACATTAGTCAACACATTCCAATCCAAACTAACGCAAACTTGAATCATGTGGTGCAAAAACGTTATTCATTTCGTGATTGTTTATTTGAAGCGAAGTGAACGTTTTGCGAGATGTAGAGCGAATGGATGAGGCTGATATAATACCTGATTCAATTATTTTGTTGTATCATAAGATCCCTTGGATGAGTCGACAACATACGTTTTCCTTATTGGTGAACAAAATAGGCACATTTTCTGATAGGTACATTGTTACACGATCGCATTTAGTATAGGATAACAGAAAACATTAATGGAAAAACCTGCGAAAATAAATTCTTTTCGTATTGCGAGCGCCAAAGTCGTCTTCTGAAATATATTGTTTCCGAGATTCAAATTTATGGTTGATGAAGCAATTAACTTCACAATAACCACAGCGTTACTATGGGTACAAATTCATTTATATATATGTGTTATTAAAATTAAAATCAATGGGACGACCATATTTCAATAATAATTCGGGTTTAAATTCGGATTAGCTCTTATATAATCGTCTAGTTTTGATTTGTGTATTAATAAACTATTTGAGCTTACCAAATCGGAGGGTAAGGAATTCGGAACATAGCACACACGTACAGAATACAAATTCTTGCGGCAGTTTCGTTTGAATGTGGAATTTTTAACTTGCGATCATGATCACGACTGCATCCGGAATTTCTAAGGTGAATGAATATATTCAGGTGTCAGGAGTGTGAGTGTTTTGCATTCGGGGACGAGATCACCTCGCATTTTCATTTGTGCGTTTGTACTCAGACATCTTTGTCTTCTGGCGAATGACATATTTTTGAGTTCATTGACAAGCTTAGATGCTTTCCTGTATATGCGTTAAATAAGAAATATGTCATTGGTGAGCCATATTTTCCAGGCTCGTGTGTTATAATCTAGAACTGGGTGTATATAATTCATCATGAGAGGGAAACATCCCTGAAGAAAAACATCTATATATCCGCCGTAACATGCCGTGCAGCCGAGAACCGCTTTTGTATTGGGTTTAGCATTAAATACCATTTTTAAAACTACCGCAAAGACAGACATCGAGTTTATTCTCTGTCTTGGTGTACTCCAGGTTTAAGTCGTCAAGCTTCTATCGATTGCAATAGCCAATGTCACGAACTACTTCAATCGTCCACAAGAACTCGTTTGTGTATGTGGCTCAGTTAATTTCTTGTCAATTCGCATAGTCTTCCAACAACATCGTGTTCCTTTAGATTTTTGAAGAGTACATTGTGATCAACTCAGTCGAACGCTCTAGACATTTCTGAGTAACATCCAATAATACAGCTCCTGTATCTACAATCCTCGTTCAATCGTCTAAGCGTGTCAGCAAATTTGTCAGACAACAGCGATTTCTGCTCTGATCCCCACATTTGGGTGAATCGAAACATATTTGATGTTGACTGAACAAGTGATTATAGGAATAAACGTATTCAAAACTCAAGGACTTAAAGGACCGGCCTATACAACCTGTGCAATTACACAGTTAGGCATGCATGGTAACCAATGATGTTTGAGGAAATTTCCATGTTTGTATACATTTCTGTCACACAGTCACATCTAATTCAATCATTATTCATAACTTGAAAGTATTACATGTTACAGAATTGTTATCGGTCAGTGATTAAATTGGCTGGATTCAAAGATCAAATTAGACGTAGCATGTATATATTTTTCGAGGCATGCAGTTCGTAATCTTACTGCCTCAGTCGATGAAAGTAAACAACACGAAATAATAGGTCATTTGTTATTGATGAGAACGCTTCGAAATTTTGTATCAGCAAGGGATAACTTCAATACAAATCACAATATCATCTATTTTCGTGAATAGTTTCATAATAGTAATTTGCTTCATATGTTGTTGGGCTCCATCCAAATATGTCGACCATAAACGGGCAACACAAGAATCGTGCAAAATTTGGGATTTGTTGCGACCGCTTTGTATTAGTTCGTGGGCATTTTGTGAAATCTTCGAATTTTAGTTCCAAACATCAACATAACAATGATAAATTATGTTGACTTTATCATTATTCAACACATGTCAATCCGATCTTTTTAGAAAATTCAATCGGTAAACTCACGAAACATTGTTATAATCAGAATCATTTCCAATTTAACGTTTGTCCAAGCATTTCCTGGTGAAACAGACCCTCTTAATTTTAAAATAGGAATTTTGAAGATTTTCATTTTATATAGATCATTTTAGCTCCTATGCTCAAGGTTCCATTCTTGATTTAACCACTACTTTGATTCATATTTACTCGCAGCCACTTTCATCCGTATCCAGTAATGATTTTGTATTGAACACGTAGAATGCATGTCGCTAGCACTCAAGCAAAATGTTAATCATCTTTATGAACTCGCAAATCATTCTGGTTTTCAGTGGGATTTGCAAAACACAAGCTCTAAGATTTTACGAGAAACTCGTTAATTCTAGGTGGCTTGACTTTGTCGCAAAACGTAATTCAAATTTTCACCAAATACTCTACGTGACTGGCGGTCATATTCCTCCAAAAGATAAAAGCGTTAGTACACGTATAACAAGTCTAATCAGGAATACTTTATTTTTAAAAAAATAATTTTGTGCATAGCCCGCGATTTCTTAAGTTCCACCACAATCAATAATCTCCCGTCGGATGAATATTTCATGTAATGGCGGGAAACCATGCAACATTCAAATACTCAACGTTCACAGGACAATGTAAAAATTAATTATCTATTATCTGAATGTACATGGACATAATTGATATAATATCCTGGTTATGCTAAATAGCGCTTCTTGTTCAACGTTACTCAGCTGTTTCAAAATTTTTGAATTGAGTTCACTCTGCCCCGACCGGATAGATGCAAACAGCCCAAAATCATTTCCGTTGTTTGTGTTTGATAGAAAACATTATATCGATTTTGTAATCATATATATTTTATATTCAGTTCCACAAATTGATATCCGTCATTTTTTTCGAATTGCTCATCCTAAGCAATTATAGTTTTTTTAACTAATATTCCGTTATCTTTAGAACAATGAATCAGCTATAAACAGGAGTGGTTTCGAAGTCAAGGCTGATTCGTAAAATGATTCATAAAACAAACCACGGGTTTATTCAGAAAAACACAGATATATTACTTTCAATGCGCACAATGCCTCGATGAAAACTGAAGAGATTTGTTTCATGGTAGCCATGATAAACATACATTACTGGTTTCAAGCTGGTGGCTCTGGGAATGATTTGCGATAGAGATTGGTTTGATTGAAAGTTAATAAATTAAAATTATTTGTTGTTGTTTAGAATGAGATTTCCAATTCTAGCGAAGAATCATGGTAGTAATAGCGAGTGATGTATTGACAAAAGATGTAATCATCGGCATGTTGGAATGAGATGAACTGCACTCATTCGATTATACAAACTTCTATTTACAATGTGGATTTGCTGCGGCATGATATCCTAAAACATTTAAAACTCATGTATTTACTTAAATTGAGCCTTGTATTATAAATATCGCTATGCTCACTGCATGTGCACTTTTAATCTCCCACTGATGTGTGGGAAATTTAATAATGCAATGAAAAACTCATAGGGACAAAGTACCATGCCCGAAAGAACTACCTTCGAATGTTTTCGGTCACATCATTCTGCGAATGCAAAGCAAAACATTCTTGTTCGTTTCTACTCTGCTATATGATTATAAGAACGTGTTGGCACTGCCTTACCGTGCGCACTGTTTTGTGAGTGAATGTTCATTTGGGATATTCTTTTCGTATTGCTTCGCAGTAATAAGAGCGAAAAGTGTGATTGAAAAGCACATCAGTTTCTGATCATATAATTGAGCAGGTTGGTGGTATCGACCTTATCTCTAACTGGCTGTCCACAAGAAATTGTTTATACTCACTGCAATGTTTTAAACGCATGCGGATTCTGATCTTTCTCACTGTTTCTGATAAGCGTAAACGTTAAGAAACGAGCCATTGTTCATGAGTGATGCAATGCACCCGAATTAGGATTGTTTAGAATTCCAAATAGATTTGATTATTTCACTGAATTATTGTGTGGATTCTGCATGACATGACAAGATTTGATTTCTATTTCTAGCGAAACAATTTACATCGTTCGAGTCTCAAATGTATATATTTCACATTTTCATCTCGTTCACAGTTGAAATGTTCATGGAAATAGAAAATTCTGCAGAACTCGAAAAAGCTCAACTCTTAGGTACACTGGAATTAGTGCTTATTCGACAATCATGCACCGTACGTTAGACGTTATTTAATGATTACTAAGACGTTCTCTATATTAACACAATATCTATCCATTAAATATGTATATATGTGTGTCTACTTGATATAGACAATGTTGCACCCCCCAAGAATGAACAACTGCAAACTGGATGGATTCATGCACCTGATGGAAGATGACAAATATTTGTTACGACTCAGATTTAACATGAACCATGATCAATATGAAGGGAAACTCATGAATCTACGAATGGAAATAAAGAACGAATATCGTAAAAATGGCATGAATGTGATCGCAATTACATCCAGTTTGTTGGAATTCAGTCAACGTGAGTTGCTTCTTCTTTTGATGTCGTTCAGAAATATGGAGACCATAGGTTTGATAAGTCATTCGAATTGAACAACATATAAAAATGAGTATTTGTCTGGATAATTGAAACCGGTGAGCATGATGGAACACGATTTATGTGGCATAACACGTATTTGCTCTATTGATATTTCCACGAGGATGTTGCGAAAAACCGAATAAACAACTGAGACCGCTTTTCTCGGTTTCATTCTTTGGCTTGTTGTAAACGAATCGGTATCAACGGAACTGTTTTTCTCAGCTGAACACAAACCTGCTTAATCAACTCCAGTCGCTTTTGGGCATCCTGTAATACATCACTCTGATTCCTCATTTTAATGGTGTGAGGATGCACAGATTCTATGTTTGTTTTACTCACGTTAGTTTCGGCGGACAATTAGGTCTTTGTTTTGCCATGATAAATTCTATTTTAATTTCATGATTCAATTTAATTAGTATCAGGATGTCCAATCATGCGATGCATCATTGATAGCTATAAATGAGGTAGATTCTCATACAAATATGCAAAGCTACGGGCTAGAATGTTTTGAAATTATGTTATAGAAATTCAAGAATATTCATGTTCTAAAAACAACCGAACTTATTAATAACCATACAATGGTGAGAAAATCCAATGGTCATGTATGAAGAAAACAAAACGCGTGTTATCTTTGTTTAAATTTCGTCAAGCTAGTGCAGCGAACAACCATATATGCCAAACCGTTCGAAGTAAAATATTTCAGGCGCGAATCATTTAGTACCAGCTCATATTCTTGATCCACAAATTGCTTCTACGAACGTGCGTATTCTATTTTCAGGGCATAGACATGTTTTCCAATCCAGGATAAGGTCTACTCTGAATCGCCGATTTGTAATGAGAAACAGATTCGAAGGAGCCATCCGATTTTCATAAGGATAAATTCGTATGCTGTTTTGCAGTGATGGATATTGTGCTTACGTTCTAAATCCTATTTGAACCATATACACAATGAATGCACAGCTAAGTTCATGTCCGTTCTCGAGCGTGCATCCATTATCCTTCGAAATATCTAGAACGAAATCTTCAAAATATTCCTTATTACCCGTTTAAGTATATTAGGCACCCGTGTTCACATTCAAATGGCAGTAACCAAATCTTTTTATTCGCCTCAATTTTCAATGAAATGTGAACCAATATATTTTTCTCGAATTGACATCAGCCTACATTTGTAGAATTGAAATGGGAGTTTGTTATTCAGCAATTAATTGTGAAGAGTAATATGGTGAAAGGAAGCAGTTTTTTGGGCTAAGGATTTAACGCCATATTATTTCGTCGTAGGCAAATAATGAAATTTTACATCTAAACATTTCCGTTACCTAGTTTACATCAACCAGAGACAGGACCGAAGCAACGATTACACATCGATGAATTTGACCATTCGCTGCAATTGGGTTTGATGAGCCACGTGATCAAGTTTGTGAATAGTGGGATTGTTTTAAGAACAACTCTACCGATTCACCAACTATTCATTGAGAATATGCCTTATAAGCATCTGCAATATTAATATTTGTTTTGCAAGATCAAATGGTTTGATGCAATTCAGGTAACAGGAGATTATTGCTTGCCATTCAGCTTTCGATTTTGCCAGTCACCTGATATCATTCTCAAATTATATAAACGGCAATATATCCGTCTAAATCCGTACAATTTTCTCGGAAGCAATTGAACTTTTTCGAGGTGTTTCATTAGAGATTCAATTAGGAGGGGCTCCATCAAATTGGAAATCACAGGTAACAGAGTAACTGTTTGGTAATTAAAAACATATGAGTAATTTGTCCAAGTTTCAAATCTGTAGTAATCACACATTTGCTATTATTGGCTTGTACATGTGCGTTAGTGTTCGGCATAGAAAATTTGCACATTGCTTCGATATACGAATTTTTGGTCCATCGGGCCTAGGACACTCGTCCGTTTTATGATTGTATGCTACATTTATTGTCCATTCATGTCTTGATTGTATGGACCACATTCCATTGGCATACAGTAAGGTATTTAGTTCACACGCGCTGTAAACACCGTAGAACATAAAATATGTATCGTCAAACATGTAAATTAATGGTGAATTCATCCAAGCAGATAGTTGTTTTGGTTATCTTAAATAAAAACACTTTATAAAATGCTGATCATATGAAGTACGACTAGTTTGTTAATAACTCAATCTTCAGGTTGAAATTCTTAGTTTACTATAACTCAAGATAGATGTAGAGTTAGTACCCCATCATTTTATCTAACGAAATGTCAAAGCAATGTTTTGTGTGTGTTGTATGTCGAAACCTCATTACCAGATTGCTAAAATGAAATTCTTGTTTCATGTTTACACTGAATGATATGCATCCGAAGAATTATATTTCAAATGTTGAGGAAATTGGTGACATACCGTGCAACAATTTTATTTTGCAACGTGTATTTCGGGATTTAAATACATTATTTTACGAGTTTAATTTTTTTAAATTTTTATTCGTTTCGCAGAATATAAGGGGACATTGGAAAATCCAATATTGAGTACGTGCAATGCAAAGCGATTTCAGTTTTAACAAAATAAATAAAGTAGGATAACCTCATTTTCATCGTCACATGAATCATATTGACCTTGCTGAATATTCGGTTGTAAGGCCTTGCAAAATGATCGCTAGCAACAGTTCAAAAAAATCTCAACATAGATCATCATGCAGCGATGTAAAATGCCGTTTTTGATAGGTTTTGGTGGCTGTGATTAATAATTCCACTCATCGATATATAAATTCCTCAAGAACTGACTTAATTTTTGATTGGTCTTTGCGATATCCCGTATAATGAAATATTGTCACATCTAGAAATTGTAATTACGGAAACAATTTTGTCAAATGTTTCAAAAAAGTGACACGTTTTTGTACTATCTAGCTCTTACAATCAATGTTCAAACATTCACTGTTGGATCCAATTTATACTGGACTTCTTATATTTCGAAAATCACCTAACTCATCAATGCATGGCAATATTTGAAGCAAATAAACAACTTAGCTTTTGTAAACGAAAATATTCTGTGAGCGATACATTGGATATATTCTATTAATTTACCACGTTTATCCGTAAAATATTTCCGTGAGGTTGGCAAACAAATTCATTACAGCAATATATCTTGACCAACACGGTAATTCTATTGAAAGCGCATATGAAATATCGACTTATTGCACTAGATGAAGTAATGTTGGCTGTTGTATCTTCGTTGACGCTAGTAGACATTCATTTTACAAATACCATAATTAAAACAGAACGTTACAAGCGGTAGAAAATTAAAGTTGATAGACTGAGCGATATTAATTCCTGTTCCTTGTTCTGGCCGGAGTAAGTTTATGTGTCCTGAAGGAAATATTAACAAAATGTGCTATACCAGATTGCTTCAAATGTCATTTTCATGGGGATACCTAATCGATAATTTCAAAAAAATTTTCAATCGAAAAACATTACCTAAGTTTTGAGTTGATTTAAAGCCACAATAACTAGAATTTTGATTAAAAAAAGTGTTTTTCTTAAGGTTAGCTCAACAGAAGATCACCAAAATATAAATTCCATGTCCAGAGCAACATTATCTGATATACAAAAGTATATATTTAATTCGGGCAACATCCTCACAGACTCCGGAAACCTCGTGATGTATTTCTCATAGTTTTATATAAGGTATGTGTGATAATTTATTTTCCGAATTATACAGCATTCGCGATGCTATCCCATACATGTACGGATGGGAAAACAACCAATGAAATAATGACCACGAACAGGAAAAAAGGAATTATGAATGATGTAAGTTATTACATTTTATTCATTTGTTAGAATGATGTAACCGCCATCATCAAAAAGTAATAAACATACCGATTACAGGGTCACGAAAATTCCTGTTTGCACATTGCATTCAAGTTACTTGAAGGATATCAGCATCAATTAGAATAGATATATTCCTAAAAGTTTGAATCATGAATATTAATTGAAGATGCCTGATACCAAATAATGGAAGACTATTCGAGAAGCTTATAAGGTAGATAATTTAACATGTTTTGATTGAAACATTGATAAAGTAAATATTCATTTGTTTGATTGTTCAATAATCTAAATCATTCAACATGTGTACGTTCAACAATATTGTGATAGTTGTATTTTTAATGTTTCTGCACACACACACAAATGAGGATCTTCATTAATATGAATATGAATTCGTAGCAGATAAACGCTCAAAAAAATATATGTTCTGATGCGCAGCCGTTTGGCTAGATGATTGTAGCGCTCTTGTGTTTTCGCCTAGGCTTTCGGCTGGATGGCGATGCAGCTCAGGGGAGAACTAGTGGGAACAAAATGTTGAGAGAACTACAACCAGCGCGACGTATAGTTTGATAAACAAAAACACAACATATTTTATTCCGAAAATGATTTCCATTCACATTCCGAAGAGGCACAAAGTGGAATTTTGTATCCGTTCGGTCGTGGTGTGCGATATGATATCTAACGATGATATTGACACAAACTACACATTTGTATGTTAAATTATGTCCGCTCACAATAGGCGGATTTCTATTACATTCTTTAAATTATATTCAATCGAATGCACTGAGTGCTTACCTCTCGCAATCAGATGCAGGGGATTAGAGTCCTCAATGATCAGCGATTGCGTAGAATTTGATCTTGTGATGTGTTGCAAGGATTCGATTTGCTTATCATGGAATGAGCTTTTGAATGATGTCCAGCGATTGATGATGCTGATCGTATGTTCAACTCTGTTGACTAGTTCACTAAACACCACATCCTATAAGGGAGGCTGAGTCTAGAATGATCGAATACCTTACACTGCGCTTAACTCAATTTAAAACCAATCGCTATACTGCCCAATTCAGTTACCCTTATATAAATGTTGCGAAATTCACTCACACACGGATATGTGTTTTTTTAAGTTTAACCAAATGGGTAAACACGGTGAAACTTGAACCCTGGCCTTCCAAATATTAGAGCTCATTCCTGCTCAACGTATTCCGATCTCGTGAAACTGGGTCTGTATTTTATATAATTAAATCGCAAGATTAGATCAGCAACTTAATTCATCCAATTGAATAATTAGAATATAATGTGGTTTCCCATAAATCATGAACAATTGATGTTATTATTACTTTATTCAACTGCATGAAGCTAACCAATTTTGAAACTTATTTTCATGAAGAAAAAAAATTAAACGCGATCGATTAGCTAAGATTGGAATAACGTTTCATTTTGGCAAACAAATTATGTCTGACGAAGTGTGGTAGTCGGTGAGGGAAGCGTAATAATTTAGCACACCGTACATCACAGTTAATTGATCGTTATTCCGTCTTTGTTGGCTTACTTCGTCGATGCGGACATTGAATGTAAATTATAGATGTATGCAGTTTCATGTTTCACAGCTTTTAAATGAATAGGCTGTACAATTTCGGGGTACAAATTATCCAGCTGCGCTCGGAACGATGGTAGGTACTCAGTTGTGGGGCGCCAGTTCCACGCCGACGGCGTGATTGGTATTAAGTTGCCAAGACCTATATCTGATACACATCAGCTTGTAGACGTCGCTTTACACAATGCAATTGGGAGCATATTTCAATTAACTAACAAAGTAAATTGAAAACAGCTTTAATATCTCTTTTGCAAACGTTATCGCACCGCAAGTGCTTTCCGCACAATGGTTGCTTTCCTAATTATAACTCACAAACCATTAATTCTGTCGAACATTAACCATTGTCCATTCTGTAGATATGACCTAGCCACTGCAAGCGGCGTGCCGTATTGAGGGTAACATTCTCCGTGGACCTGCACTCGAAAACCAAGATGTTTTTCCGATACGACGTGTTTTTTAGTAGATGGAAAGCATATAACTTAAGTTCGTGTCTTGCGTGAGTGGTCCAGGTTTTACTGTCGTACAGTATAGCATTTAGTACCCGTACGCTATATACCATCATATTCGTGTTCACAGTCAACTTGCGGTTATCCGCAATGTATGAAACAATATAAATAAAATGATATAATGGGTCAAGCGTACATCACAACGTGACATTATTAGCTAAACCAAAATGTGAGTGTGTAAAGTCACAGAGACACATGCTATATAATTCAGCCTATTCGCACAAACTAGCTTGATTTGAGGCACGTATAAAATCTGCAAACGTGACTTAGTTTATGTGGCATGAGTAATATAAAAAAATTTGAACGCTTCAAGTTTAACTACCTTTCTGACCGTTGAAGTATAGCGAACAATACTGTTATGATCTGTGCGTCGTCAAACGTGATCACCAAATTATTTTCAAAATTCAATTTCATGGCAATAACTAATTGTTCCTAAACACTTTCCAAGACATTCCAAAAACGTCGTTTGTTCAAATTTCATTTATGTTTTGAAGGTGGTGAATAGCATTCCGTTTTACAAAATGTGGAGTTTTGATTTGAACCAAGAAAAAAGAAACGTGCTTGATGCAAATGCGTCCGAATGGTACGTAAATGCATGGGAGATGAAAAGGAGCAAAGGCTTCCTCTTGTCCGGCTATCCGGAACGATGGCATCACACCGCAATTTTGCTACGCAATAACGATTTTCCCTCCGGTTCGGAATGTGTGCGAAATTTTGATTTTGAGATGGCAAAAGACTACGGTGGGTACATCCTTTTCATTTTCAAAGTTGTGCGATTATAAACGTAAGAATAATAAAGCACTCATACACGAACATGATATTTTAATTTTTTGTGCTTTTTCTACGAGTGACCCATTTCTTCTGAACATAATTGTCTAAGTAATGTAATACTTGAGAGCGACTGTTATACGGGATTCGAACCAGGAACCAGAATATTGAAATACACAGATGTTCTCTAGAAATCAATGTCAGAATGAATCTTTGCACTCCAGTCTGAGTCAATCACTGAAGGTTTGTATACTATAAAATGACGATAATTTACTGATTTGACAAAGCACTACTGTAACGTCTGTGACGTGAATAACGCGTATAATGGACACATATCATTAACGGAGGTGGTATATCTCAGAGTAAGGTAGAATTCAGCGCATAATGAAACTAACGATCGTAAATAATATGTGAACATGTGACGTTAAAATTATGTTAGAAATCAACATTTAACCAAGTGCGTAAATTTGACTTCATGACGAAGAAGAGAATGCTCACATAGCTGTGTGTGTTGGGTCGTGAAATGATCATTTATATGAATCTCACTGTAAGACGGAATCTCCAATATATATATATATATATATATATATATATATATATATATATATTTAAAAGAAACAGTTCATCATTTTCGGATATGTCTGTGTATTATTGGCGGGAATTATATCGACTGAATTGTAGTTATTGTGCAATATTGAGTTATAATCAAATGCATGCATTCGGTGTAATATCAGGAATAGCGAATATTGTGTTTGTAAAAATCGGGAATGACGTCTGAAATTCGTCGACTGCGTACGAAGTGAAAACAGTTAAATAGGAAAGCTACTCTAAGGAAATAACTTCACACATGGCAATTCATCTCACATCAAAATTTGTATTGAGCATTAGCACCGCAGGTGCATTAACCTATTGTAACTAATATTTCAACGTATTCCGTTTTGTTTCCTCGTAAGTCCTAACATATACTGATTCCACAATATTTTAATACAACACTGATTTTTGTACATTTATCCCTTAGAGATCGATAAATAATTCAAACTGTTTTTAAACTAGAAAATGCTCCGTTTTACGGTAAGTTCCCCGAATATCAAATCTAATGTTCGGTATATTATTGTTGCGAGGTTTTGCCAAATTGTTTGGAAATCGATCAAACCTACCACATAAAACTGAGACAAGCATTTTTTGCGGTTATCACTTCACGTGCTACGCTACATACATAAAAGAAACCGGAAGCAAAGTTTTCAACCGATAAATTCCAAGCGATGTTTTTTGAACTAAATGCATAATAAATAGGAACTAACCCAAAAATTCATAGGAACATATTTTACTATTTATCGAACCAGTTTATTGCTCCAAATATTTATTTCGACACGTTCTGGTGAAATCTCCAAAATGTCGTGTAGTGAGCACTAATCACAATCCGATTTGAGGAAACCGTAGCACACCTTCTCACAACCGACTCACTTGTTATAACTTAGGTCTCAACACTGAGGTCTGAAGTCAAAGCATTATTTCGCAACGATCGAGAGGGAAACGTTATCAAATAAATATTTGATGAGACTTAGCTTGTTATAAATGTCCGTGGGTTAGTTTGTTTCAAGACACAAATAAATCCATCCAATCCACCAGTGGAGTCAATCGCGAGAATTTAACGCTAGCAAGTGTCAATCGTTGGGAAATGTCCAGCAACCTACTAATTATACTCACTACTACGTGTTAACCTGATCTTCTGCCTCACAGCTATTAAACATTTAGAAACGTTTTTCGCAAGAAACGTTGTGTATTTACCTTTTGAGAAAGGGTGTAACATTTAGAAGCTCTATGGTCACGTCAACATCATCGATAAGATGATGACGAAAAATAAGCCGTGCGCTCCGCGACATAATTGTTTATCGTAGCGTGAATCACTTTTTAGTGAAAATCAAGTGAATCAAATTCGATGCGATACAACAGACAGAAAAAACACTCCGTTAGTTTTGTTTATACAGTCTTGAGACAAATGTAAGTATGTTTAGGAAAATGGAAAAATCATCGGCTATACGCAGATTTCAGGGCGTAACCAATTGATTCATATCTGTTACCCGCAGCCACAATGTTCGAGTAAAACAATTCTTGATTGCGGTGTGCCGCACATAATGAATATTCACATACCTTTGGAACGTGTAAATCAATGTTTCAAAAATCAGTTCAGTCATCACCACGCTTAAAACACATTCAGACAACAACAAAATTCCAAATCTACTTTGCAGTTTTCATTGTCGCTAGCCCAAGTTGGTGAGCGTGAAATGCGAAAAGAACGCCAAACTCTAGAGCGACGCGAGTAACCGGGATTTCATAATAGTTTCGTGGTATTTCCTAAAGAAAAGAGATATTGCTAGCAAAATCGCTCTACCTGTTCTCCTATGTTTACATAGATGAGATGATACGTGAACAGTGAAGTGAAGCCATGATACCGCATAATAACATCGATACAGCAGAACACTTCTCGCGAAGACCAAGCAGGATCCTGGTATGAAAATGTGTATGCAGTTGAGATCTTCATTGGGCGACTATTGCTGGAACAGCAACACTTCCATTGGCGGTTAAAGCATAGTTCACTTTCTGTTTTTTCGAGCGCTCTTTGGTCCGGTTGATATTCTTCCATATGGATTGAATAATTAGCAATGAAATTCCATAGAACTACATTGCTTCGCTGTTGTTATTCATTACAGAACGTTAGACAGGAGCATCATGACTACCAGATTTCTCAATAAATGATCTTGTTTATATCACTTATTTTAAATCATGTGGACGTTTAGCCGAGTTTTAGTTACGCGATTAATAACGGAATCAAGACTTGAATTGCTAAGGCCATGGTGGCATTTTTGTTTTTCAAGGAACTTTATGAGAAAAGGGTATTTTGTTTTGATATTTTGAAGCAAATTCTATGTAACTGCGGCTGAGACCTAATTGTTTGCGAAAGTAGAGGTTGTACAGTTCGCGTGAAAGTCGATAGTATCCCGTGGTCTCACACTAACGTTGTTGCGAAGAATGACTTAGCTTCATCATGAAACCACGTTTGCTAAAATGAAGTCAGGCGCCGCGTTTCGATAAACAATGACGTTTCCTCCAAGACAGTCATTACCTGACGTAGTCTCAGCTAGTTGGAACACAGTCTGCACATGAAAAATGGACGGTTACCACGCCGAACGCTCTATGCCCCAGCTGGTACAGCAGAGAAAATTGTTGCTGTTGGTCAGCCGCTAAGTTGGAGCAGTGGCAGGTATAGGTTCACTTCCTGTCTATCTGAGGTTTTTCGAGCGTGCTTGCCTAGGTTGGCTACAACATAATAAACAATTGTTTTGCATGAGACATTGCAAAAGAGAGCTTTGCAACAGTATCAATGGATACGATTGCGAGAGGTTGATTGAAAACATAACTGTTTATAATTAACATTCACTGAACAATAATAAATTTGCCTCAAAGAACATTTTCCTCCACCGGAAGCTGAAATCATTATTCAGAAATTGATAATTTCAGAATGAAATTTGTTTATTACGTGGCGTGATATATGGTTAGCAACCGATAGTGATAACTGATTTTCAGATTCCGTTGTCAATTTCCCTAATTCATTTTCAAATTTTATTAGCATATAGGCCTGGTTAAGCTGACAATACATTGGCCGGGATCAGGCTTGTGTGGCTCAATACATGTCACGTTTTCTCAGCTATATGGTACAATCAGAATAATTTCTGAAAATTCGTTAACAGTGATAAATGTTTATTCTCCTTCTGCTCCATCATAATCTATTTTTATGCTTATCATTTTGATTCATCAACATTTTATTGGGTACTATATCTTGGTTACCAATACTTTTGTACAAAATCTGTCACAAAATCATAGATAAGAAATTATATTGCATGCAATGGGGTATCTATGGCGATTTCTAGAATAAAGGTATGGATGCTTGAAATATTAGTGTAAGATTGGTCAATAATTTTTGTCAAAAACGAAACAAATTAAGGAGGGTGAGTAAATTTTTCACGAAGACTATATCACTCAAATGCTGGCTTCTAGTTAAACTGTAAGTTCGATTAACATCGTTGAATTATATTAAACATTTCAGTGTAAAATCGCAAAGAATGTTGTCTGTTGATATTGAAATTTGGTGATATTCATTGGAAATTAGTATACATTTCTAGACTGGGTTGTTATGTAAAATGTTTTACCATTTTCTTCTTTGAAATGAATCATACATAATTCGTTATTGTATTCTGAATATTTTTTCTCTCAGTGATTCACTTGCAGTTAACATCCAATTCCTCGAAAGAAAACGTTTGTATCGATGTAAGTGTACATAAGTTGAGATTTTTGGTCTAAATCTGATTTTGTGACTACAGTAACCACTGTCAACTGTTAAACTGTTAAACTGAACATCGCTAAACTCGTCGATTTTAAAAAGTCAGCGGATTAAGTATTTTCAGATTGACCAAATTTATCGATAAAGTTTTGTTATTAGGATATTTATGTCACACACATGCTCACAACATTAGCACAATTTAATTTATGTACGCTTATTAAGGATCGTAAGATTCTGAACACTCATATAATGTCAGTTCATTGTATATATATGCAGACGATGCACAGTTCACACTAAATTTGGAAACGTAAATTGAAGTGTGTACCGATAATTTCTGTGAGAATCGATCACCAGGTTCAAATCGATTTGTGACTTTAATTCATGCGCCTGAGATGTGATATTACGTTGATAAACTATTCTAATCCCTCGAAATCTTTCCGAAAATGTTGAATAGTGGAACTAGCTATCCTGCAGTTGATGTTAATCTCATCATATATTTTCATCCTAGCTTGCCTTGAAATATCATACAGATTAAGTTGGAGATTGGGAAACCTTCACTTTCACGAGCTTGCTCGAATTCATTTTCTGAAGCATGCTTTATTATTATTATTATTGTTCTCACCCTCATATATTGATAACAAGGTGACGTTTTTACAGGATACCTAACTATATGATTCGAATTCAAATTGTGATCTACTGAAGGATCAATAAATTTCCGAGTAAACTGTCAGTGAAGCAGCTGTTTTTTGCAACACTAACCTCACACGTAGAATAGGCGGACAATAAGATTTTGGCCACATTAGTGTCTTGGATTTACGTTACTTTTACATCGCCAAAAGAGAATGAGTTACTTCGGAACCAGTTAATTAATGAGAAGTTCATAAATGATCAGCTGAATAACTCGATTTCTCGACAGCAAATCGCCATTTCAATCATGCCAACCTCAACCACTGAAAAAGCTTCACTAATAAACAAGTTTAAACACATCCGCAAAGCAGTGAACGATTTCGGATAGATTCTATAATTGATCTTCTCAAAATGATGAGATGAGTTCAAATGCAAACATTCCAATAGTATTTAGACTTTATTCGCTGAAAACTTATAAGCTTAAATGAAGAAAATAGTGTTGTCCCATTTTAAACGATATGCATTCGGTAAATGTTTAAGTATGATTGCATTAAAAGAATCGTTTTCAGCTAATCATATCCTCTGTGTAAATAACATAATAACCCGGCAATGAACAATCAAGCGAGAATTATTTGAACAAAATAGTTCATGATCGGCTTAGTGTATAAAATTAAAGATAACATCTTGATTTCTCGATATCGAAAATTAATCTGGTAACTCTTTTTTACAATGAATATGATCGACATTTTTGAAACAATTAACGTAATTTATCCATAAATAAATGAAGACTTTTAAGGAACACTCTGAAAACATCTGCTGGTGATACAGCTAAAAAAGCCAAAATTTGAATAAACTGAATGTAATCTCAAAATATTCATCTGCATGCTTTTCCGTCCTTCACACACCACGACTGGTTTCGTGCTGTTTGCACTCATCAGGCAGGGACAGTGAGATCAGGATCCGCATTTTGAATGTAATCTTATTTCGCTTCATGATGAACGGTTGCTGTTAACAAACTTAACTACATATTATTCTCAATATTCTTCTTTGTACGTCTAAGTCGTTTAACTGGTTCCGAGGTTGTCAAAGCCGAGGTGGATTCAGGTATTATTCCCAAATTACGAAAATGCTCCAATGGCACGCGTCTCATGTAGTCTCTGACAACTAAGTTCAGCTTTAGCTTGCACGCGGGGTTCTTTGTGATATGGCGGAACTGCGTCTACTGACAGGAGAAAGGGCGAAGGCGGCTGACTGGTACCTTGAAACCAGCATGCTTTCGGGCAGATGGAGCTCGTCAGTCCACGAAGGCGGTCCACCAGCGGGATAAAACCCTCATCTCAAACTCCCACTGCCTTGTAGCTACACAGATTCTTGGAAAACGGTTCAGGAATCAAACTTGATAAAAACATTCGGAGCCGGAGTACCGTTGGGCAGTCCCAAGTTCTTCACATTTTCGCCCTGCCCAATTGTGCGACGGCATCGTTGTCCAAACGTATCAGCCGAGCTGTTCCTTTGGTTTCGGTTGTGCCGTAGAAAGGGAGCATTCGCTGAATGGACAACAGCTAGTTCTCCACTTTAAACTGCTCTCGCGTACATCACAACGCAAGAATGAAGAGGACACTCCATACCGCTTCTGTAGCAGATACCAGTTATAAGCTCTGGCTCGATTGGCCTAGAGCTCAGCTCCTGAAGCTGTTTCCGACGGTGGGAGAGACTTCCAGGTCTCTTTGAACGGCTACTGCCCGCCTCAAGCTGGGCAGCCACCAGCCAATATGGTGCCGTCTCGCAACGATCTGCTATACCCATTGAGTGCATGGGGATAGGGAGTCAACCGACAAGCAGACTCTCATTTCCGCATAAGCGAAACAAACCACTGAAAAGCAAATGTCATTTCTGAAACTATAAACCTGGAACGTCTGTTCCATGCTTCTTGAATTTCATGATGACGTTTCGAATATCAGAGGCGTGAGAAAATCTGCTGTGATCAGCAATGAGTTAGAAAGACTAAGTGTTGACGTGTCAGCCCTAAGAGAGACGCGATTACTAAACACTGGTACCGAGAACGTCATGTGGCTTACGCAAGAAAAGATCAATCGTGGCCATGATTTTCTACCTAAGAAAACGTCAAGAAACGTGTCCTGTTATTTATATAACTAAAGCATCTGACAACTCTAAAAGGTAATGTATCTTTGATAATCGTTCGCTCTGCTTCTAAAAGAGTCTTTTAGTACGAAAAATGTAAGCATTTACCTACGCACGCGAATTGATGGCTAGTTTTTCAACCTGCACTGGTAAGAGCACAAACAGAAGCATGAAATGCGCTAATCCATAACTGCTGTTTGGTGACGATGTAGCATGTATTGCTTAATCCATGCATCACCTTTATTTTCTAATGGACGGTATTTCTTCGACATGCAAAGAATTTAGGATGAGAATTAGCATCATGGATACCAAAGTCCTTGTTAAAGGGACGGCATTGCCACTCATTCGGAACTATCGCACATACCTTGGTTCAATCATTGCGCATAACCTCTCGATAGAAAGGCTTAACCAATTTGAAATTCTTCTAAATGTGCATGTACGTAGGCTCAATCTACATCCGTGAGGTTTTATTTGGTTGGACACGTTAGTAATACCAACCATACTAAACATTCGAGCTCAACTAGTTAATCAATTTTATATTGTTTCAGCTCTAGCTAATTCCAAAACAACTGCCTCTAACTAATCGATACAAAAAAACTTAAAACCGGCCGTGGTGTGTATGTGATAGAAGTAAATGCAAGTAAGCTTTTTTATTAGGCATGGGTGCAAACCCTGGCGACATAAGTGTGGGGCTATGCGATTGAGCAAATTCACCGTTCCACACTTATACACCAGAGGTTTACACGCAAAACTTGATAATTATAGATAATTCGTTCATTGGGTTCAATCAAGCTTATTGAATGATTCATTATGGGGTTATTCTTCATTCAGCTATGGGAGCTTTTGCAATTCCGACATATTTCCACAGAGCAACATACTCTATTTGTGATATTCATATCCTTTTCAAATCAAATTAAAGTCCGATGACAAATAATAAACTTTGCAAATTTTCATTATTTTGTTTCATCCTAGAAATTTTCACACAAAACACGTGGATCTTTCGAATGCTTCTCAACAGGTTTAAAAAAATCGTATTCTATCGAATGGCATTTTTACGCGCTTTCTTGAATCATTTACTAAATACGGGAACCGAAACTTTAACGTTTTATTCGTACTCACAGCTGATTGCAAACCTGAAACGTGCTGACATATTTCGAGATCTAACCGAGGATCATTGCTTGGTTCTCAAATGGTTTAATGGAGATAATTCGCTTAGTTTCGTGATGCTACAATTGATCATCCCATCGATTGAGAGAACCCAAGGATACATGAAACGAAATATTCTTCAATTCCAAACTCATTTGTCTTATTGGGCCAAAAACTCCCTAACTGTCTGGTTCGCTCCGGATCATCCCCATTATTGTGAGTTTCGTTTGGAGACGAACGTATAATGAAGTGTTACTGGTTTATATTGATCACTTGCCTCCAAGAGTAATTCACAATGAGGTTGATGTGATATTCTGAAAGACAATATACAACAACAATATTAGTGCCCAGCTAGCGCGGCATATTTGATCACCATTACACATTGTTCGTATTTACGAGATTTTGACACTTACCCATAAAGCACTCAGTGGTTCTGTTTTGAACACCGTAGTACATTGGTAGGAACCCTATATATCAGTTACGTGACTCTTCGAATATGCTTGCCACTTTTCACTGTATCAAGATAGAATTAAATGAATATTACTGTTTCCAATTGATGACTGCAAACAATCGTCAAGAAATAAGAAAGCAAAATATGCCCAGAGCTATGCGTTGAATATGGATAATTTTCACGTTTGTTCAGTTAACATTTTAAAATTCACAAAAGAAAAATACGGCAATTTATTAAACTTCTCGAATATGATTGAAAATTTTGGTTATCTTGTTTCTTGTAAAACGTATAAGGTAAAATGATCTTCAACATCTGTGCGTAAGTCTCAACAACGGTTCGCATCACTTGACCACTATTACACATACATTCTCCATGGCAGGAATACATCGACGCAATGGAAGACATTTTAATTTGTCTACATTATATTATCTACTAATTTCATACACAATCACTGAACTAATCTCATTAAGTTACAATAATTGGGGATTTAATTTTCTGAAATAACGAGTGCGGAATAACACGCACCGATATCCGTTTCAAAGACCGTCATTCATGAAATGAAATGCTAAGTCAGGTGAAACGTGATGGATTGCCCGATCATCACGTGCTCGAGATCGATGTCCACATTCAAAATCTAGCTAAAGAAGCCAAACAAGTAACCTTTTTTGAGGTATTATTTGTCACATGAATTCGACGACTGATAAATACTCAGGTTCGAAATTAGAGAAACGTACATAGTTTGAACAACCGTTGACTCTCATTAATGATAGGTAACATAAATATCACTTGATACACATGTTAAGTGGTGGGGTATTTGATGGGTATTCTTAGATGGTGTGATTCAATTTTGCTAGCCGTCGGCATGTTTGAATAATCAGTTTGCTCATCGCTATATACTCTGGTGTGTGATGGAACTGCATGCAAATAACAATTGTGTAAACCTTGCTGATTGTTGAATGTTGAATGAACAATTCAAGTATTTAATTACTTCGCATTCGTGAATGATTTAACTTTTCTTGTATATGAAAGCCCTAGAATGTATTCACGAGATATCCTAACGCTATTTCTTTACATTTTCTCACAGACTATGTTTACAATGACAATCAAAGAGACATAGTCAGTAAGTCTGAATTGAGTGCAAAATGTCTATTACAATGAACACCGCGTAAGAGAACACTGTATAAAACCGGTGCCCCGGATCTTTTAATTAGTTATTTTGTGAACTAAATGCACAATTGCATGCATATTCATCACATACGCACACTCTTAAAGCGGTTTTCTGTTAATTAGAAGCCTAAGGTAGGGGTAGTAGGAACAGGAACCGCATGCGCTTGACATAGTGAAAAAATGGTTAACAAGTTGCGCCTTTTAGGCCAAATTTGTTTAGCAAACCGTTTAAATTCAATCAACCTGTAACCCGAATTAATCCGAGTAACGGGTTGTCGTCGTTAAACGTTTCCCTGGTTGATCTGGTATTCTTATGGAGGGTATAGTCTGGATATCAGTCGATATATCGTGATGATCGCTCATCGCTAATGCACTTTTCACATCGAATCCTATATTATTCTGATTCATTTCCGCCATCGTTCTCATCTTCTTGATTGATCTTATTACTTTTTCCACAAAATCAAATACAGCCTCTCTCATTATGAAGTGTTATGGATCTGAATTATGGTATTGGTTACCACGATAACAGAACATTATTCATTATTCAGGCTTCATAACATTTATTAACGAGGCAATTTGGAAGATAGGTGCTTCTCAATCAAATAAATGATCGCCGCCGATTCTGCTTGACCAGATTCTGTCTTAACTCCAGATTTTATAAGACTAGACATGCGTTCGATAGAAAGAAGAACCACCGAAAGAGACACGCGTTACTCCGCAGTTGGAATGAAAGAATGATCTTTATTTTAACGTAACAAACTATAGTATAAGACAGCGAATGTTCGACAAATTGAGCAAATGCAGATTGGATACAATTGCATGAAATTCGTTGTTTGCTCAGGATGTTACACGTTTTATAACAACTTAAATTCCACAAATGTAAAAACAGGCATCGCTTGACACCAGTCAATGGGATATTCTTCTAAACTTCACCATTTCCTCTGGTTTGGACGCGTTATACGAAATAAATATAACCAGTGTTCACATTGAGAGCCTCATAATAAAGCATGTATGGTTTTGCTTTTGTCAATAGTAATCCATACTGTCTCAAAATGGCCTACTGCAACTATAGATTAGGCACTACTTTCGTACTCATCTATTTGAAGTGCATAATACTTTGCATGTAATGTTTTTAAACGTTGCAGAAAAATCGAACCTATAACCCCTGACATTTATTGTTTATTATCGGACGCGACATAGTCCGTGATACAAAACTTTATGATCTCTCACTTTCTATTCATTGTACATTTTCAAATCAACACAGGAAAACCTCTATTTAAATTGTATGTTTCACAAATCATCAATTAACAGATTTCCGAGCTTCTTACCAAACGCAATTACGTCATAACCAAATGAAATCAGAAAACGTTTGTAAAGAGGTTTGTGAATGTTTACATTGGGTGGCTAGTCTTTTTCTAGCTCAATGATAACAATGAAAATCGCTAAATTTTCCAGATGCGTGATTTGCTGTTCATGTCGGAAGAGCACCTTGGATGTTCCAAATTTTACCGTACCGTTAATACAAATATAATTTCCTTGGAATTTCAAGTCAATATAAGAAAATACACGCATATAAAACATCCGTTTTGGAATGCACCCATTGTGCTGTTGATGGAACACAATAACCAGCAAATCATGAACATACGATTAATCTCAAAGAAGAAATTTTCCTCCTAACGCTTCTTGCAGACTGTCGTGTTTCACATTTTAATGTAAACCTTCATGGTCAGCTAAATTATGTTCATATTTTTACTGAAATTCGATCTGTGGGGAAATTTGGTTAGTTTCTCAAAAAGTAAGTTGATTACATGATTAGAATTTCTGCTTGCTTTTCATGAACGAATGCATGAGTTAACAAAATCTAGTAACAATTTTCATAAAAAATGCTAACGAAAGCCCGCGTAATGTGGAAGTAAAATTTCGCATATACACACAATGTTGTAGAGCGCATCAATATAACATAAGTTGAATTAACTTTAGCAAGTTCATGGTAACGTTTCGCTTTCAATCACAGAAGCTTTGTCAGACCATGGGTGTCGTTAAGAACATTGATCTTGTTTAAACGGCCTTTGCTTGACCAATCCAGTTTTCTCTGAGCTAGACAGTGTTGATCAGGAAAACTAATCACCCCAAAAATGCTGTGCTGTTCCCCAATTATTTTATTTTATATCGATGTGAACAGCGTCTGCTGACACAGCTTACGTAATCATATGCGCATCGGGTGTTATGTTTGATAATCCTCATCCGCAGCAGAACTGTGAGGCAGATTGATGGAATACTGTGCCATCAACTTTATTCACCTCATTCGCTCCACCCTTTGTTATCTCAAACGCCTCGGCGTAACGTATTCCCATGTAAGATTTCACCATCAGTTTAATCACTTCCACGTTATCAAGTTAAACGATTGGTTCACGACTAGCACGTGTTCAGTTAGGGCAGAATACCGAATCAGTGATCGATATTCACTAGATTTGCAAGGTTGCTTTTCTCGAAGTTTTCGCTTTGTTACGTAGAGCAAAGCATTATTCAGTTTATTGTTTAAGTCTAGAGTTGCTGCTGAATAACGATATATCACACCAATAATGCTCTGGTCTACTGAAGTACGAGCTCAACAGCAACAGATTTTTAATTACTATCAAAGGACTAGTAGTTTTCAGCTCCACAGATTGACAATTGCTTTCAATATTGTACTGCCTATTTAAAGTCACCTAAACGGTCGCAACAGAGTAGTTACATGATGGGCAAATATAGTTTATTATCAGACAATACAGCATAGAACCACATTTCTGTTATTGCAAATATAACTGGCACCGTTTCATTGCAAATATCAAACAATTCGATCAATTTGTTGACTTGGCTGTTTCAGTTTGTATAGATGCACTTCGTGAGTAGCGATGATGTGTAATCTGACCCTGTCCTGTCTGGAGTCGGGCCTACGAAGTAGTAATGAATCGTGTGTTATGTGATTGGGCGTAAACCAGATTGACGCAAGATCTTAATGTCTGGAAATATGTCCAAATTAAATAAATAAATAAATAACAAAGTAAGAAATGTTTTCAAATTAAAAAAATGCACTCATGTCAATAAAAAATCAAAAACATGTTAAACACAATCATGATGGTAGGAAAATTGAGCACATATCATCTTGTTCGGATGGTTTTTGCCGAGCATGTAAATATGTTGTCCGACGTTTCGTTATCATCATCAGCAGAACTTCTTTCAAGGTGATTTCAAATAAGTATTCTTTGGTTCTTTATTAGTTTCGTCTATCCGTTCAAAATCACTCCGTTGGTTGATAAAATTCATGTGTTGCTTTCGTGTCCATCGAATTTTGATTTGTCTATAGATTGTAGCTGATTGAAGTTGCTGGTATATTGATGTTGTTTTTGAGTGCCACGCTTACATGAATTTTCGCGCTCGTCGGTTGTTTTCGTTGGCTAAAATCTTCGCCTTTCATCAATCGAATTGATTTCCGATTTGTTCAACATGTATTGAAATCATTGAAATTGAGTCGTGCCTTTATACAGCTAACTGGTGTTCGTGTAGTCTTGTGCTCAGCATTCGTCCAGTCTGTCTGTTGTAGTTCTCCTCGAAATCACTGTACGTAATCTTCTAGACTATAATCGATTGTTCTTCCTGTGCAACAATGTATTTTATATTGTTGAATTTGTTGCGTGAGGTTGGCACGGTTTTATGCCCAACCTCAGTTTCGGCGTTTTGCAATGTTTTGTAGCTCTTCAGAATAAAGTTCAAACGCAGCTGAGTTTATATCTGGTTTGATGCATAAACTGGACATATTATTGGTAGAACGATAAATTCCAAACGTTGTAATAATGATTCGGCTATTAGGCTGGAAATCGGTGATTTAATTGTTGTTCATCGAATCTGCTCGGCGATTTCATTACTGAACCCTTAGTGTAGATAAAGGCACAGCTCGATAAATTCAATCAAAAATATTTCATGGTAATCCATTTCCGTTATGGTCAGTTCCCACTCCGTGCAGCAACGCCGATATGATTTGTTTTGCGAGTGTTCGATCGACTGATGTGATTAACGCGGTTACGTAGAAAGAACATTATTTTATCTCTATCGTTCATCACGTTATTAAATTATGGAGAAATTGTTCTGCAGGTTGACGGCGTGTTCGGACCCGGTAATGAGATAAAAAAAGTTTCTTCGCAATTCTTCGATAACTTGTAATTCGGCCCTCATGGTAAGAAATCGATCGGACGTAATGGAATATGCTATTTTGTGTATTTTTGACAACCCGTAAAATCTCGGTGTAGTTGATCCTTCTGGTTTCATTCGTGTTTGGTACAGTCCATTCATTTGCCCCATAAAATTGTATTTCTTCAAATTTGCGGTAATTCTTTTTTTTCATAATCGATTACTCAGGTCCTTGTTTATTTGTCTGTAAATTGTTGTATCCTGGAGTTGTTGCTTTGCCCCCTCGATATAATCTGTCTTGTTAATCGCCACAGTCATTCTTCATTTGTCGGCGGTAGCATGACTATGTTTCGGTCTTGTTCCAGTCTGTTCAAGAAATTTGATGCTTGTTTATTGAGCGTGGTATGTTCCAAGTATGGTGAGTGCAGGTACAATTCGCTGACAGTCTTCTTCTTGTGCGTCTTCTGTCAAAGTGTGGGGGTTTTGAGTATTGACTCCAAATTAGATACGCATTAGTATGGTCAGTGTCCTCATAATTGAAATGGAGGCCACGAGCACAAGTTATTTATTCTTTCTCTGTCAGGGGTCGGTCAGATAATTTCTTGACCAGAGGTTCGTCGCTAATGATATCTTGTTTAGGGATTATAATTCGGAGTTTCTTTTCCAGGTCACGCGGTTTGTTTATTTCGGTTTTATGTTCGTTATCGCGAAAGCGTCAGCGAGGTTTTAAGTTAATTCTGGTCTTAATCGGTTTCCACATATTCGCTTTTCGTTCCAGAAAGCGTTAGAATAGTTCTTGATTTCTTTGTGTGCGTCATCATTTATGAAGTTTAGCCACTGAAGATTCTGTCGTTTCATTAGTTGTGGCGCATAGGAATTTTCGATCGGTGGTGGTCGTTGAAAGTATTTTGGGCTAAGTTTACGTCGTTGGAACGCATAGAAGAAAAATATTTGTTTAACGGTTTCGTCGGTTTATTCACTAATACTATGCAATCATCTCACGTACTTGAGCGTTAATAGCCCGAACTACTCAGCAATAGAGTAGAATATGCGTAGCTCAGGACGAAGATGTTGGTTGCATGGTGTCCGCTGATCTTTTGAAGTTGTAATCGGAGGTTTTGTCATCAAGCTTAATAACACCATCATGAGAACTTTTTCCGCAGTTACTTAGATAGGTATTCATTGGTTTTTAGAAGGTCCGTCTGTCCTTTCGCTAACACGCTCATTGGTTGATGAAATTCACATGTTGCATTATTGTCCATCGAGTTTTCATTGGTCCATAGATTGCAGCTTATTAATGTTGATAGTATATTGATACCTTTGTTCAGTGCCACCCTTGAACGGATTTTCTCGCTCGTCGGTTGATTGCTCAGGCTAAATCATCACAATCTCCCAATCGAATAAGTTTCTGAATTTATCAACATGTTTCATTATGAATGACCTCGGGTCGCGCCACCTCACAGCTGACTTGTGTTGGTGTAATCGTTTGCTTTACTTGCGCTTAGTTTGTTTGATGAAGTTCTTTCCGAATTTGTTCCACGTAATCTCGCCGACATTATTCGATTGTTCTTCCTTTTTGACTTTGTCTTTTATATTGTTGAAGTGTATGTTAATTGTTGACAGGGGTTTGTGCGCGACCTTTATTCGAAATGCATGAAGGACTGAAACAGCGTTCTGTGATACGTTCTGCACGTAGGAAAGAGAGCGTCTAACTCTTTTCTCTCAATTGTTACTTTGTTGTGTGGGACTTACGTGACCTTCCAGGCCAAGGAGATTCCAACCTTAGTGTCTCTGGCAAAATTGATTGCCCTGAATTGGCAGTTCTGTAGTCAATGTAATTCGTCTAGTTCACTTATCTCCATGATCACAAACGTGCCTCTCACATAGCTGATCCATAACGTTGACCGTTTTATTGTTAGTCTGATCCGTTCCAAACGTTGCATGACCTCTTTTTTGATGACGCTGAATTGGTTTTCTTCAATCTGCTCGAAGATATCACCATTGAACTTGAGGAGTGTTTGGAGGCACAGCTCGATCAATTGCATCAAACTATTTCATATTAGTCGAATACCGTTGTGGGCATTTCCCATTTTGTGCAGCAAAGCTGATGTGATTCGCTTCGCGATTGTTTGACAGATTGATGTGGATAACGCCGTTTCGTAGAAGAAAACCAATGTTTCATATTTATCGATCTAAACATTCTTCATTATATGAAAAAATTGTTCTGCAAAGTTAACAGCGTGGTTGGAGTGTGTCACCAGATATAACATTCTTCTTCGCAATTGAAGGCGATATCTCAAAATTCGGTTCTCCTGGTTCGCAACCTATCGGGTCTAATGGGGTATTCTCTTTGCGTATTTTCAGTAGACCTCATAACTACGATATGGCTGAGTTTTCTGGTTTCATTCGTGTTTGATCCAGTTCATTCAGCTGTCCTATAAAATTTACTTTCTCCCTATGTAGGTTGATTTGTTGTCAAGTCGTTTATTCATGTCATCGATCATTCATCTGTGGCAAATAGGATCACGATATTCGAACAATAAAATCACAGTTGTGCAGAATCTGTTTGATCAACATAATCACGTCAATGGTTATCAGTTTTGTTCAACGAACCGGCTAACCTTGCGATCATACAAGCGGTTCAACCTGAATTCCAATTTCTGAGAGTTGTACGCAAACTGTTCAGAACTGAGCATGTTGATGTCGAGGCAATCTGTGTTTTCAAAAATGATGAGTTATATGGGTTCACAATGAATAGAACGTCAAGTTAGTTTTGAAATTCCTGGTTGGTTGCCTATTTATCTGTAAACCGAACAACGTTAATTGGAACAAGCCACACCAACATAATTCAGCATCATTATGTATACATTTAATTGGATAATTTAAACGGTACAAGAAAGTGCTAGCCGTCTTATTTTTCGCATACTTCAATGATTTGTAATCCTCTTCTAAATGAAATGTACTAGAAACTGAATTCCAGTCGACCAGGATGCACAATATGGAAATCTTCCGGAGTTTAAATAGGGAGACCGCAGACTTCAACCACCTGAATCGTTGAATGAACCACGGCTTCTATAATAAGACGACTTTTCTGAGAAACCGGTTAGAATAGGTGTTGGAACAGCTGTATACCACTTCGAACGTAGAATCATAACATTAGTTGAAGAAACTGATATAGATTTCGGAAAACGTTTATTGCGAAAATTGAGACTCTTTTTTGAATTCAGTTGCATTGTTGATGTACAATACCGTTCGTCATAAACACCACAGAAAAACAATGGAAATCAATTTGGTGCTTAGGAAAACAGTGCAATTCACAATTATTGAATAATTGAAAGTTCAATCCGTTTTGAAAACATAACCGAGCTAAGCATCCACCTCAATAACTATATTACAAATTTCGCGAAATATGGGTTATATCCACATCAATAATCATGTTTTTAATTATGTTGGAGAACGACAGTCTACTAGCTGAGACCACGTCAAATATGTCAAAAAGACACTGTCGTGTGTAGAGGATGGAGAACGGTCTTATTATTGATGATATTCCCCTAATTGATTTACATTAATGAAGTCAACATTTGGGTAAAAATCTCTTGCGATACAATAACGTTTGCGAAACAGATATGAATGCTCTCGCTTTAAACTCTACGATTATTTAAGAACTTGCACTTGAACGCCTATTTTGTAAGCATTCTATGAATCGTCATCCGCCAGTCGGAAATTTCCACATACTACTTTCGAATGCTCATCGTCCTCAACATGCAACTGACAAGGTTCTTCCGAGTTTACCTAGCCATATAGGCGCTGTGCAAGATAAACTATATTGAGAATAGAACGGTTTAATGATTCTCAATATGTGGAACATCATAAACTCATGCGCTTATGATGTACTTTTGTGGATTACATCGAACAAATTATCTTGACAATGGGCTTCTAACACACATAATGAAGAATTTCTGTTTTGCATCATCACAGTGCAACCATTTGTATATACAAAATGAAAATCAGAATTAATTTGGTTATTTGTTTGGAAGTGAAACACGTTTGAGTCGATTGGGACAGCCGATATCAACCCTGGTCCCACCAAAATGTGTACATATATACATTTCAATGATTAACAACAATATGAAAGCTTAGTGTTTGTCTGAGGATTGTATCATTGTTAGAACTTCAAATGGTCCGAAGTTATTACTTAAAGATAACCTCAAAATATGCTTCGTTATTTTTTGCAGAATACCAATTATCAAGACACCGGAGATATTTTTCCCAAGTTTATTCATGTTGCTTTCTGCACGGCATTCTATGTCACTAGAACAATACATCCGAATCGGTATCAGCTGTAGTTATTGTTAGTCCAAACAAATAGCATCAAAATGTGAAAAGTAATTGATAATAAAACAAATCCAGGTAGCATTAGCAATAATAATGAAAAATTGGCGAAATTAGATAATATTAACATAGTTTATTATGGGCCTATTACAGAATCTACATCGAACACACCGTATAACCAGGTTTACAAGTAACGGAAATGTTACCGCTATTCACACAGTCGGATTTGTTTGTCAAATAAAAAAGTGTTTTATAAGTGATTTATAATGATTATAAATCGACACAATACAATATTCAATGTGGTATAATTGGAAAGCATGTGTTAGAACCTCAATGAACCCGGTGCTCTTGGAATAAATAAAAAAATATCGTCAAAATACAGTATACTTCAACGCCACTGTTGCTGCCAAACATTGGATGACCGTAGGACAGAGTCGATATATGTGACGAGATCAAATTACTAAGAATGACAATCATAACTACTGCTAAAAACAAGTGCACGTACACAAAGTTTTCAGAATGTTTGCCTTCATTTGCTTCAGAAGATAAGACTATGTCTTGCTAAACTTACATCAGCAAAATTGTTGCAAACAATTTTTCACTTGAAATCTATGGTTAATTGCTTTCGCACACTCTACAAATAAGTGGCTGTTTTACAATTCAAACAACTAACTTTTATGGAATTACCATGTATATATTTGCTCACATCCACTGCAATGGATGTGGAATTGTGATGCTTTTCTATTTTGGAATTATAAAGCGCATACTATTTCATATAAGCAAATATAAGGTTCGCATTTTTAAGACCTTGACAATTAAATTTCGCTTACAATAAAACTTTTCTCAAGCTCGAAAATTTGAATAATATTCTGCTGTGTGACACGGCGAGGGCGGGCATCTTTATTTACCAAACATCGAAATTGTCGTTGATTCCGTGATATTTCAAACTCTCAAATTTTTCTTTCAATCTATATCGTGCTGAAGCCAAATATCATCATCGGCATATCCTCATTGATGTTTGTATATAATCCAATTGTCAAAGTGCTATAATTATTTGTTAGCAAGTCGAATTTTCAAAAAAAACGTCTTCTAAATGCATCATTTATCATTCGATTTACGACCTTGAATAAACATCGATTATGAATATTTGACATTAAGAACGTATAAACAACTAGCGTATAAAAACCCATTAATTTCAATCACTATTGGCGTACATTTTCGAAGATATATTTATTATCATCAGGTAAATCAATGTATGTGTGTAGCAAGTACAAATGGCTAAATTATTACACAATGATTGCGCAAGCTGATGTTGTTGCTCAGCATGGTGATCAATCCTACCGAATAACGAACGTATATATCCGTCAGTCCGATTTAAACGGTTTGGCAATCATATGGTCATTTTCGCGCCTTTTATTACTGTGCCGCGATGCAAGCATGTGATTTGATCCATTCATACATAACTGGCTTTGGTTACGCCTTATCTATTTGCTACGTTATTCAAATCAATAATAACATAATTATATCCTGCATCATCAGTGGATATATACGGAAATCTAAATTTAACCGTGAATAAAAGTTGTTTTCTCAGCGAATTTAAACAAATTAACTAACCACACGGTTTGCTCTATCGCAACGCATAGATTATTTCAAATTTGGGCCTCTTGCCTGCATTTAGTCATGTGTGAATACAGGCATTGATACATAAGTGAAAGAGAATTGAGCACATCGGATTAAACCAGTCCCGTTTTTGTACTTCAGGTCGGATGTTCAGTTTGAGCCAAAGATTACAGTTTTTATTTGGTTCACACATGAACATCGTATTAGGCAAATAGACCATGGATGCTGATCATGCCTTCTTGATTTAACACCTAACTTGGCATATAACAGGGTGATCACCGTTGAAGCAATGATAGCGGTGTTTCTGGCGTGAAAGCCAGCTAAACATGATCATAGTTTTGACTAGGACGTTGTCCGACTAAGTTTCTGTGTCACATGGGTACCAATAAACAAATAAACACTAAGTGATTGAATAGTATATTTGTTGCATATGTGTACAATAATTCATTGAAACTTAGTTGCTTTTATGAAGGAAACATTCGATATATACGGGCACAACTGTGTTAGCCGAAAACATAAACAATCATATTACATGTAAATAAATTTTAATCCATTGAAACTGTTACCAGTTTGACACTAAATTGTTAATCTAAAGAATCACGTAAAATTAAGGATGTTAATTTTATGATTATTTTGCGAGGTTTTTATACTCCGCAAAATATTGATTGGCCACGCAATTAAAACATTTTAAAAGGATACCAGCATTAGGGAAACATACTCACCAGCATGATATATTATCATTAAAACAAACCACAGGTCAAAACGCATTCTTTCCGTAACAATTACTGATAGATAGTTTTGATAAGATATACATTACAAATATTCAGCCAATCGATTTGTAGTTATCAAATTTAAATTTGATTGGAAGCATTAGCATTAATTTAATTGGGAGTTGAACCCTGTTCATAACATGAAGTTGCATCTTAATTGATATCGATCATATAATAGCTTTGGTTTATGGCCTCAAACTATATTTGCTCTACATTGTTGTTAATCAAAATTGATATGGAAATTCAAGATGAAAATTGGTACACACTTCTAAAATTGCACGTGCGATGATCAAATATTACCTTAAACATTGGGTCTAAACCAAGACAAGATAGAAATGTCGTTACTTACATAACACGAATTTCGCAAAATTCTTTGTCGCCCAATTAATATGCTCACGTCCTGTAAATATTCGATAACAGTTTTATATGCATCATCAACATTCTGGCACGTTACCCAGGCAATTCTAAATTAGTTCATCTAGTTTAGCATGGTTTTTCCTTAATCAAGCTAAATCAGCATAGTATTGTTGATAATTTATTTCAATAGGATAGTTCTATTAGCTACAGATTAGTCAGTGTTCATATTGAACATTTTTTTATCAATACTGAATAATGTAATACACATTTGAATGAAAGGGCACTATTTCAGAATTATGGTAGCGATCCCTCATTATGCCAAGCTGTTCGCAATCATTGCTGTCATCTGGAGTGCATTTTTGCAATTTCACGCGGCATTCAAATTTGCCGTGCATAATATTATTTTAAACAAACGTGTTTTATGTTCTCAGTTAACTTATAATCCCATTTAGTGACGTTAAATCTCAGTTTTTCGTATTAGATATAACCAATTTTTAAATGTGCAATTTTGAGCGAATTACGAAATAACGGAAATTGTTGTGAAATTGTTGTCCAAACATTCTGCTTACTACATTTCTTAAGTAACTGCATCGTATGTCGATATTATCCTTCAAAACGGGAACAAAACATTGTTCAGTCGACAAATTTTCTTTCGATTGATTGATCTGTTGGTG